>JAJJMB010004170.1:2818576-2868860 GCA_023531105.1 Papaver atlanticum | reverse complement strand
AATATATACAATAGAGATGAAAATAGACACATAAATGCGTCTATCAATATGCAAGGTGGATTTCGCCAAGGCTTTCGATAACATAAACTGGAATTATTTGGATATTGTTTTGGAAAGATTTGGTTTTGGTTCTGTTTGGCGGAAGTGGATTAATTGGTGTATATCAAGTGTCAGATTTTCGATCCTAATTAATGGTAAAGCAACAAAGATGTTTAGAAGTCAAAAAGGTGTGAGACGGGGAGATCCTATATCTCCATTCTTCTTCATTATGGTGGTGGAAGTACTTTCTCTTATGATTAAAAAGGCGGAGTCTATGGGGTTGATTTCGGGTTTCCAAGTTACTCCAAATGGCACCTCAATTACACATCTGCAATTTGCCGATGATTTAGTGGTCTTCCTAGATGATTCAGTTGAGCAAGTAAATAATTTGAAGAATATCTTATTTGCTTTCGAAGTTTTCGCAGGCTTGAAGGTTAACTACAGAAAAAGTGCAATGGTGGGAGTTGGAAATGATCATAATGGGGAAGATTGTGCATTTACTTTTGGGTGTCAGTTAGGTAGTTTTCCCCTAAACTACTTAGGCATTCCATTAGGTAGCGAATTCAAGAATAAAGCAATATGGGAGATTATCATTCAGAGATGTCAACAAAGATTGAGTAGTTGGAGACGGAGGTACTTGTCTAAAGGGCAGAGACTAATTTTAATAAACAGTGTTATGGCAAGTCTCCCAATTTACTACATGTCCATGTTTGAGATGCCTGCCAGTGTTGTGAAGGAGCTGGAAAAAATTATGTGCAATTTCCTATGGGGTTCATCAGCAACAAACAGAAAGAGGAGTTGGGTTGCATGGTCAAAAGCTAATGTGCCAAAATCTTGAGAAGGTATTGGGATAAAGAAACTGAAGCTGGTTAACAGGGCATTACACTGTAAATGGATATGGAGGTATGGTGAAGAGAAGGAGGCACTCTGGAGATAGATAGTTCGGGAAAAATTTGTTGGTAACTTTTCATCATTTTTTCCTAGTATTTCTAAATTGTCTATGGGTTTGAGTCTCTGGTCTGGCATATTAAAATCTAGACAGTTTATAAAAGATAACACTAATCTTGTCCTCAAGAATGGAAAGAGAATTAGTTTCTGGTGTGACAAATGGGTGGGTCAGGTTGTCTTGAAAGATAGGTATCATGCACTATTTAAAATCTCAGTAGCAAAAACAACAACTGTAGAAGATATGATATCTGCAAATGGAGCATGGAATTTTAACTTCAAAAGAAGCCTGAATGAACAAGAAATATGTCAAATTGTTGATTTGTTACAGTTACTGGGAGATTTTGCACCTATTGCTGATGATGAGGATAACAGAAAGTGGGGTTTTGGAGGAGATTTCTCTGTTGCAAACTGCTATGCAGCTCTGGATGTTGATGGTTTACTTTTTTTTCCCCATAAACAAGTCTGGAATCCTAAAGTTCCCCTAAAAGTATCTTTTCTTGTGTGGAAACTTTGTCATGGTGGTGCTCCTACTCTTAATATGCTACATAGAGCCGGGAGGGTGCAATCTAATTTGTGTGTTTTATTTGGTGCAGAGCCTGAAACTCAAGAGCATCATTGTGTGGAAACTAGGAAATTGTGGCACTACTATTTGGATAGCTTTCAGGTCATCTGGGTTTTTGCGGATACAGTCAAAAGAAATGTATGGGAATGGAAAAGATATAAGACAACATATTTTAGGAAACAGATTTGGAGATTATTTCCTTTTGCTATATGGTGGATAGTGTGGAATGAAGAGTTTTCAGAAATCAGAGGAGAAATATGGATCAGTTGATCATATCTTCAAAATGCTCTTTATACAATTGGTCTTTGAATTCAAATTTATTTCATGGCTACTTATTGAGTACCCTTTATATGTAATTGGAAAGCTGTAATTCACAGATAGCTAGCTATCTCTTTTGTGTGGGTAACTTCATCACTTTGATGAAGTATCACCTTTAATAAAACTTTGCCCTTTATCTAAAAAAAAATATCAACAAGAACCTAAAGTAACTAACTACGGTCTGGTGGTCTTTTTCTGTGGGTGCCTACAACCACTTATTTTCCCATGCCCTTGGAAAAGTTATCCTACCCCGTAATTGAGAAGATATTTTGTCAAAAGGTCATAACTTTACTGTCTAATTAGAGATTAGGTGTGGAATTTGGGCATAGATTGACCAATTATGACCACCAAATCAATAGTTAATGACTTTTTGAATTTGGTCAAGCTAACACCGTTTGACCCTTTTGTCAAAGTTTTTATTTTTATTTTTTTAGGAAAAGAGGCAGAGCCTCATATATTGATAATAATACTGATACAGTGAGTCAACTCGGTTACAGGACTGACCAGGAAATTAAAAACAGACCTAGATTCATCAAGCAGACAATCAAAACATTTTGCAATGATACATAAACTGTTTTCAAGAATACATCTAACCATCCCATTCTGATTCATTAGTAACAAGATTAGTATAAGTGGCCTGATCTGGATTAAGAGTATCAAATCCAAATCATTAAACAAATATCCATCCTGTAGAGATGTTAGGATCCAAAGATCCAACCACTTCTCAAAGTTTTCTTCAAAGCTATAGTAACACAGTTTCTTAGAAACAACAACAGAAAGGTTGCTGCTTATATTTGGTTCTAAAGTACGCACCTGAACAAACCATTGATGGTGTCTTCTGAGATGAAGCCAAATAAATTTTGCTGCACGTTCTGCATCCTGCCAAGACATAATCCCCAGGGCATAAAGCTTACCAGCTAGACTAAATTGCCAATCCCTAACTCCAGCTAAAATAACAGTATTAGAATGCATAATCACCCTTCTTCTAACAGGTTCTTCACTAATTGAAACATTTTCCATTTGATATAAGCAGCAACCTATTGTTTTAACAAGCCTCTATCTATGGAACAAGGGAGTGAGAACCCAGAGGGATACTTCGGTAATAGTATTGAACTCTATCTATGGAGGTTAGATATGATATAATACGATACCGGTAAGGATTTCGAAGTTGGGATCTCATGAAAGGATTTGAACGAAATTCCAAAAGAAAATGTATTCACTTATCAAGATTTAGCAAAATGGAAAACTTATTTCATCTAGCTAGATAGCCAAAGGCTGCGATACCTCAAATCAACTAAAGTTCGGTGGTTTCTCATAAGTAGTTATGTAGATTCTTAAAATATTTATGTGACAACTCGATGGTGTTTTTACCTAAAACTTGCGATAAAATTAGTATGAATTTGCATCAGCCATCAAGGAACTTTATACTATACTTAGAAACCCCGAAGACTCATCGCTTAGCCCTAATGGGTTTCCCCATTGTGTTCTTTCATAAAAGCTGACATTATGGGAATCATTGTAGACTATTATGAAACTGGTCGTATTAATGTTAAGCATAATTCCAATTTAATTCATTACACTATTATTTCCTAAAAAGGATCATGCAGACACTGTAAATGATTACATGCTTGTAAGCCTTTTAACAATAGTATACAAAGCTGGCTTTATGCGACTCTTACTCTCTTTCCTCTCTGAGGGATTTGGTCAAGCGATAGTCAACCCTAGCGCATGATTGCATAAAAATGGATTCTTTTTTTAATGATCCTTTTTTCTTTGTTGCAAAGAGAATGTAGAGAAGTGTAATAGCACTTAATGTATTATTTTAATTTTTTTGGTTACTCTGTTTTGTGGTACACTATCTAGTAGGAGCACTTTGTTTGTGTTGGTGGTGTGTGGTTGATTTAAGAATTAAGTGTAATCATGATATGGGTTTTGTTTGAATTACATTATTCTACTATGAAGATGTATTTGATTTAAGTTTTGTGGTGGTTGTTAACTTATTTTTTTTCCTAGGGTTTGATATGTTTTTTGAGTGAAAATGCAGATTCTTTCTGTTGTTGTTTCTAGGAAAGCTTTGAAGAAAATTGAACACTCTTCAGGATGTGTTCAACAATGGTCTGTTTTTAAGTGCAATCCATTATAAGAAACTGCGTTACTATAGCTGTGAAGAAAACTTCATGGAATGTTCAACAATGGCATCTCGTATTTGCTAGTCTTGTAAGTGCAGTCCATTATAAGAACTTCATGGAAGCATTGAGCCAATTGAACACTCTTCGGATGCGCAATGAAGAGATGCGTTATTTCTTCTTCCGGACCTACCTTCTTTTGAACCGCGTAGCCTTTCTCTTGAGCCAAAAAAACAAACAATTGTTGCATCATTTGTCCATCCTTCCATTCATTCCTTTTAATTGTCTTAATTGCATTGTAAATGGTGGATAAAGATGATACATTATCCTTGTTATCATCCTTTAGTAAGCGAAGCATATTAAATGGTGAAATACCCATTCTCCTAAATTTAGCTATTTTCTCCATTTCTTGAGGAGTGAGCCTTGAGGCCATTGAGTGTCCTTCAAGATGTTCCGGATGAGGGTGGTTATGACCTTCCACAACATCCTTAGATAGAACCCATCCCTTCATATTTTTTTTGCACTTCTTAAATACTAGCTTGAACGGACATTTAATTTATTTTGAGCACGTTGTGTTCTTCCTCGTCGTCTTTCCTTTATACACATAACCCTTCCTCTTGTGACTAACATCGGGATCTCCACTTCTCTCAAAAACCATTTCAAAACGAGTTTTGCTTTCTTTTCCATTCAAAACTAATGCACACATGTCTTTCTTGGCATGTTCTCTATCCAAATTCTTCGCATCAATAGGTAAGTCAAATACCAACTCATTAACATAGTGATGGGATGTATCTTCGAACAACATATCAACCGGAGAAGGTTGATCATCCATTGGTATAGGTTGGCATTCAATCTACAAGAAATGGAACAACATCAATTGCAATCAAAAATAAATTCGGCAAGAAGATAATTTTATTGAAATAACCAAACAAAGAGTTCGGTTGGTAAAGCAGTTTTGCGAACCAACCGAACTTAACGGTTTGTTTAAAAATAATTTGGTACATGAAGTTCGTCTGGGAACTTGTTTGGGTTAAAGTTTGCGAACCAACCGAACTCCTTACACTTGGTATAATTTTATTTTTTACGTAATGTTCGGTTATATAACTAGTTGGGTTGAAGTTTGCGAACCAACCGAACTTCTAAACCCTAAAGTTCGGCAATTTTGCGGGAAAACCGAACATTACTCTGTAAATCCTAGTAAAAAGGTTCGGTAACATTTATGTTAACTGAACCACTAAAACCTCCATTAAAAGCGAGTTTGGCTACCTGCGTCTTTGGAAAAAGTAACCGAATTACACTTCCAGATGTGTTCGGTTACCTGTTCTTCACATATGGTAACCGAACTGCCTTGACCTAGCCGAAATCTACTTTAAAATTTTGGACCAATTCAACCAACATTATCTAAGTTTGAAGCATACCTGGGTACCCAAATACTCTTCCTTCGGTTGTGGTTGGTAAATCCATCATCTTCATCTTGAGATTGAGTTTGGGGAAAAATACATTCACCATCTAAGAAATAACTCATATCCGGCTCATTGTAAAGATTAACGAATACTCTAGGAGAGGATGGAGATGAAAATTCAGAGGAGATATCATCACTTGAATACTCAAGCTTAGTGAACTCAATTTGTTTTTTATTATCCATGTTTTTCTTCTTCATCTTCTCTAACTTTACTCTCTCAATAATTCTACTTCTTTAAAAAAAAACCCATCTGATTTTTTAATCTCACTAATTATCTTTAACTTAATCATTTCACTAATTATTATTAACACTAATTAATCATTACCCAAAATTAATCGGGAGGGTAATTTAGGTATTAATATAAATATCTAGATAAGGGGTGACCTAGAATTACTAAGGCTGGTTCCAAAAAATACAATCTTTGAAGCCCACGATGTGATCAAAGTCTTTACTTGATTACACACATTCCATAGTGTTCTTTTCTTCTCTTCAAACATTATTTGATTCCTTCCAAGGCATACTACTACCTATAATACACCTGCTCATTCCAAATCATCCTAAAAGTACTTAGGAACATCATTATCGAAGAATCGACAATACTTGATCTTCAATTGGGGATTCCAATCTTTAACTGATATCAATAAAAATGTACCTGAAACAGGTAGTTGTTTACCCTGTCTGTACCTAGTATTAATAGAGATTCCAATCTTTTTGTAGTTACTTTTTATAATACATAACAAATTTAATTTCCACCAAAATCCCACCAAAAACATGTACCGACTTTGACAATTAAGGAATTGTGAGCACCAAATTCTTAGAAATCAGTGATCTCAGTCCGAAACTCACCAGCATGAAATTTTTTATCGATAAAAAAAAAAGGAATTGTGAGAAAAGACGATCGATGTTTTTATAGCTAATATATCATGAAAATCGAAATGGTCGCCAACCATCATAGAGTGTGCGTTGTTTGTGAATTGCTAGGGGGCATGTCAAGTGTGAGATTGCAATGCAAATATGTTGGTGACAAGAAACATAAGAAAAATTAAGGATGGTACATTTTTGGCGGGACTCTAAGTGGGGCCCGTTACGGTGCTTTTTGAATGCACAGGGCAATTAGTTGATTCAAGTCGTACAAAGTCGCAAAACCACCAGCTTTGCCGCTTTGATGACATGCGACCGGAAGCGAAAGTTTTCAGCCAAAAGTGTGGCCAAGAAAATCACGTTTTCAATTTTTTAAATTTATCTTTGTATTATCCAAGAGTAGCTCATTTTAATTAGCTGCCCATACTGTTGTGATACTCAGCTTATTCCAGTAAAAAGTAAATTTATACCATATGAAAAATTGTAATTAAGCAAATAATTGAGCTCTCTTCAATCTTTCACCATTTGATGGCTTATGCAAGAGAATGTACTGGTAAATGAAAAGGAACCAAATTGTTCACGAATTTGGAACTGTAAAACCCCAAACAAAAATTAGCTTCATCCTTCTTGCTCTGCAAAATTACACATAAAGTTTGGGATCAACTTTTACCTAAGACTGGCCATGGGTAACACCAAACTCCCATTCTCCAACTATCGGAAATCAAGGGGGAAGCAACAAAAAAAAAGTCGGGTTGTCTATTACACGTCTTGATTTGGACACAATGGAAAGAAAAAAGTCAAAGAGTCTTCAACGACAAATTTACAAAAGAACAAGATTTTACAAAAGTTAAAAGCCACAATCTTCTGGTCGGTGTGTAAGTGTACAACAAGGAAAATCTCCTTTCATCTTTCGGTCTTCAACTAGAATTTCTTGTTACGGTATACACATAAATTGCTTTTCTATTTATTGTCCAGGAATTGCCTTTGCACCATTTTCTTCCTTTGTTTGGAATTGCCTTTGTATCGTTTTCTTCCTTTTTCAAACAATTTGCAGTTTTTTAATTTTCTGAGGGAAAAAAATTATACATATCAAAAGTAAAATGAAGATACAAGAAAATTTGAACTTGTACGAAGCCCAAAAACATATATGATTTTTTGTTGTAAGCATAAAACATACATGATAAGTGTTAATTGCTATCTATAATTAGATCCTAGTTTCTTATCAGATCTCCAAAGTGGAAGAAGCATAACCAATTTTTGGTGTATCCTCATGGGTATAAGAATCACTTCACTTCATTTGTAATTGTATCTCACATGATAGAGCAAATTCAGTTTACTCCAAAATCCCATCAAGGATGTTTTTACTTTAACTCTGCTAGTGATGTATTAAATTATGTATCCAAGGAAAAGGGGATGGAGACGGTCTTGTTTATATAGCTGCCAAATATCATGAAAATGAAATGGTCAGGCAACTCTTAAGGGGGTGCATTGCTTGTGAAGTGTTACAGGCATTCAGGTGTGAGATTTTGGTGCAAGTATTTTGTGGTGATAAAAAGAATATATAGATGACAATTCTCAACGATCAAAATTTTAAATTCAGACTAATCTATGAGTCAAAATCAATTGATGCAATTATTAATTAAAGATGTATTCAGGCACGTTGGAAAGTGAATGGTTAGTTTTCAGGATGGGTTGGCACTAGGCGAGCAACATTGCTAACGGGGGTGCCATTTTTGAAAACAAGGTACCTTAAAACAAAATTAGTATCTTAAACTTTTGCGGTGGAAATTATAACAAACAATACTATTTACAAGATTAAATTATGTTAGTCACTTGGGTTACATATTTTTTATTAAGTCAAGTTTGTATTTAAAACGAACCCAGATTTACAAAGATACAAGAAATAAAGCAAGGGATAGTGGAATACTAAATAGGTTAGCTGCTAGGGACGATGCCAATAAAAGAGGTATTGCTTGCTCGAATCTTCGTGCATTTTCCAGTGAAATACAATCACATTTTCATGCGCTCCAAAATAACATGCAAAGTCTGGGATGAGACCAAACTCCACTCTCCAACAGATCCACGGGAAGCAAAAAACAATTCGGGGTTATTAATTTGCCTTGATTTAAATACAATGGAAGAAAGAAATCTAAGCGTCTCCAACAACAAATTTACAAAACAAGAGGACAGTGATGCACATGTAAAAGGCTGTAAAAACCACAAAATTATCTTGTGGGTATAACTGTAAAACAAGGATATCCAATCCCCTTTCATCCCTTTCGTCTTCAGTTGGGATCCCTTCATTCGGGAGCCACCTTAATTGCTTTTCTTCTGGCAATCGCCTTTGTACCCCTTTCTTCCTTTATTTTGCTCCTAAGGTTAAGGCTTGAGAACTATTTTCTGTAGTTTCTTTTTAATAAAATTTCCGTCATTTTCAAAAATAAGAAGTCATGAGACGTCAACTAGAGTATATCAAACATTGCAATAATTCAAATAAAAGGTATCCACAGTAGTTTAATGAAAATGTACATCATATGAATTGGAGGAAGCCATGTGGTCTTTCTTCTCTGTTAATAAAAATTTCAATGACTAAGCAGTTGCTTTTCATATTACAGAGCAAATTTAGTTTACTCCAAAATCTCGAAGAAAAGTTTTTCCTTCAGCAATATTAATCCTGTATCTTGATTAAATTACGCTTCTAAAGAAGAAAGAGTAGAGAAAGTCCTATTTTTATAGCCAAATGGTATGAAAATGACATGGTCAGGTAACTCATAGCGGGTGTATTTTGTATAAATTGTTAAAAGTATGTAATGTATGAAATTTCGATGCAAATATTTTGTGATAAAATTGATTGGGAAAACATTAAGATGACAATTCTCAATGACCAAATTTTTGCAATTCATCCTAATCTGTTTCAGGAATTATCTCTTAAATGCCACCGAGTACTAATGTGTTTTGCAAATATAATGATTCACCTGGAAAGAAAGAAAAAATAAATGAGTCAACCTCAACACGATTGATACAAGAAATACGAAATCTAATAAGATATCATTTCATGTAAAACAAAAGTAAATGATAACCACCATTCTAGACGTGTATATATAAGAAGTCATGCATTAGTGATTCGACTTATAAAAATGAATTATGAAGGATTGAAGACTCGAAGTTGCCAAGTATTTTAATTTAGTTGTCCTTTTATGAACTTTTTCTTTTTTCCCCGATGCAAGTCACATTTCGATTCATTCAAACCAAAATAGCGATTAAATGATTGCTTACAAGATTATCAAAAACACCAAAATATAAATGACGACACCAATTGAAAAATTAAATTGACCAAAAGTTGTGAAGTATGATTTTATTTTATTTTTTTGATCGAAAAGAGGTAAAAAATTTATTGAAAAAAGAAAAAAGAAACCGGAGAGACGCGTAGGCAATACAACTTGTGAGTCTAAGTGACCGCACAAAACCCTGCTGACAAACAACACAGCAAGCAAAGAAAAGGATAGCCAAAAAGTTACAAACTGTTAGAGCATAGCTCGGTTGAACCCACCAAGCGTTGGTATGTCAAGTTTGGTTGTCATATTTTAGTGAATCAAAACTCAATTAAAGAGTCGCTTGATTATGTACTAGAGACAACTTCGTATAGGATAGGATAGAAAGATTAGGATTATGAGATATACAAGTATTTCTCGAAGACTTGAAGAATGTGAAGAAGTAACAAGCTATATCGACGACATCATCCTTCCTCTTGAGGTTAGTAATATTGTGACTTGAACTGTTTCATTCGTAACGTATCTTTCAAGTCGTGCTATATTAAAAACATAACTGCGAAGCTGTGAATGATTATACTCTAGTAGACATAGTGTTAAGGAATTAGAATACGAAGTATAACGCTTATCTTTTGAACTTCGTATATAAGACAACGACATAATCTTATGAATGCTATTGTGATTATGTGTATGGGTATGGGTGAAGATTTTGTCCTAGGAAACAATGTTTACATTCGTTTAAAGGAAGTACATTCATGAACTTGTTTTATGAATTGAAAGGGAAATCGCTAGGCTTATTGGTATTGTTATTCATTGCATATCTTTGGATTACCAATATGTGTGAGTAAGTAGAACCGATCATAACTTGTTATGTATCTTGGTAAAACTAGTCACAATGCCTGACTTATGTATTGGTATGACTTTTATTAGTGCAACCGATCCTAAGTAATCACCTAAGATGGTATGATTGATATTTGTAATTGGTGTGACCGATCACAAAAGAGTGTGTAATAGATCCTTGTAATTGGTGTAACCGTTCTTGGTAATTGGTGTAACCGATCTTAGTAACTGGTTTGACCAATCACAAGTAATACCATGAGAATATGGTAAACGGTCCTGGTAATTGATGTAACCGATCCTGGTAACTGATGTATCCGGTCCCAGTAGGCATATTAAGGTAGAACCGATCCTTGTGTTTGGTAGAACCGTAAACCCATGATTAGTGTATTGATATTTGATCAATCACATAGTTCTTGGAAATCAGATGAACCAGTTCTAAACTTGTTTGGAAGTGTGGTATAATCGGTTCCAAGATTGTAAATATGAAAAAGGATTTACAAAAAAATAAGATGTCGACATACTTTGAACATGTTCAGTAACTCTTATCTTTTATTGTTCAAAGATATTTCTTAATAACTCAAGGAGATCCCGGACCGAAATAAGTTGAGAATCTTTTAATTAAGGTTGTTAATTCTATATGCTTTTAATTACCAGCAATTAAAATGCATATCTCTGGAAAATAAAAATTGGTAATGTGCATTTACTAATTGGAGATTTTCTAGTAGGATTTCGGCTAATTTTGGGCAGAGCATTTCCAGGAATTATGAAAACCGAATTTGGAAATATTGCATATCTTAAGAATATTTCGGTTTTGGAAATTCCCTGGTGTCCAAACTTCCTTGGTCTATAAATACCCGAGTTTGCATTTCGAGCAAACTATCCTAAGAGCCAGCAAAACTACCTTGTTGTGTTGTTACTGGTGGAGCCGTCTATTCGGAGAGGAAAGTACCCTAATTAGGCGAAATCTCTTACGACCGCTCATTTAAAGACTTCCGTGGGATCAAGAAGCTCTACGAGTACCGTTGGTGGGAAACTAGATAATTGCAGTATTATTAGTTTTCGATTTGATTTGATTGACTAACGGTTGTTGAACTTTAATAGCACCTAGTTTGTTTATTCTTGAGAATCTTCTCTTCTGATATAAGATTCACTCAAACTAGATCGAAGTGTCGACGGGATCTTTAGAACTGTTTGTAGATATAAAGACATCTTGTGATAATCCATTGTTAATAGACTCCGTTCTGTGCGTAATTGATCACAAGAGATTCAAGTTGTGGTGTGCAGGTGTTTATTGAAGATTTAAGAAGATTTGAAGACAAAGAAGATTTCTTATTGGTTTAATAATCTTTGGTGTGCACAAAACTTGATCGGATGGGATCCAACTATAATCGGTTTATCTTGATAGACTTGATTGATTAGTTGCGTAGATCGGCATCAGTATTTAGTATCTTGGTAGATCCTATTATTGATTGCAAAATCTAAACTCTGCTACTTTGGTAGTTGTTGGATAGATAGATCTAAACCCGACAAAGGAGTTTATTGGATTAAACAGAAGAGCCTTTGTCTAACTCATATCACTGAGATTGAATAGAGTTGTTACCAAACAGATTTGTTGTTCCTTTACTGTTTGGAATACGAACCAAAGGAATTGTTCTAGTGCGTGCACTTATTGAATGTCGGAATCGCAGGGATACTTAAGAAACTAGGTGAACTATAGGTTTAGTTGCTTGGTCTCAACTATACGAAGTTGGTTTGATTTTTGTATATCGGCTTAATTCTTAGAGTATTCAAATCTGGACTAGGTCCCGGAGTTTTTCTGCATTTGCGGTTTCCTCATTAACAAAATTTTGCTGTGTC
The DNA here is from genome assembly GCA_023531105.1 of Papaver atlanticum. Taxonomy (NCBI): domain Eukaryota; kingdom Viridiplantae; phylum Streptophyta; class Magnoliopsida; order Ranunculales; family Papaveraceae; genus Papaver; species Papaver atlanticum. The sequence continues at coordinate 2,856,578 of JAJJMB010004170.1, read as the reverse complement.
ATTTACTTTTGTTTTCCGCAATTATAATTGTTGTTATTATAATTTAAAGTAAATTACACAAACATTAACTCCGTATTACTTGATAGTGATCATATAGAGTTTGGTTAAGTCCGAACCTATTATCAAGTAATCACACTTTGATTGTTGTATTGTCTCGATCTCGTATCCATAGACAATCACACAAAGTGTGAATACCGATTCGTTGTATTGTCTCGACTCAGTCCATAGACAATCACTTTCGGTAAGAGAACTTATAGGTGGAAAGTTTAAGATTGTGGTATATTTAGGTACCCTCGTCTTTTCACAAACTACCTAGGCTGAACAAATAAGGATGCAAACTGCCATCCCCAAAACATCCAAGACAAACAAATGCAAAACTCAAAACCTAAAATCTCTTTTTATGGGTTCTTTGCCCTCTTCCCAAACTTTCAGCGGCATCTTGAGATTTCTTCCCATTCTGTCCATTCCAATGCAATCTTCCTAGTTCCCATTGTGTCATTTTATTTAGTTTCTCAATCTTTTCATGCATGGTTAAGTGACTATTTAACCTTTCAAACTCAGCATCTGAAATGTCTTCATCTTTAGAACCATCTTCAATTATAACTTTTTCTTCCAGGTTCTTTGAATCAACACTAATTCCACACAAATATGTGCTCTTGCTAATCAGTTTAGAGGGACTGGAGTTTCCACCCTTCTCTCTATTTCATGTTGCAGTAGAAGTGCCAGAAGCAATATTCTTGTTATTTGCAAGAGCAGAACTAGAGACACCCTCTTTAATCTCAACATTCTTCTTCGTATGCTCCTATGTTCTGTCAATAGGGAATCTACTTTCAGAAGTGAAGTCGCTAAGAATAAAAAATGGATTATTTTTTGGTGAAGATTGAACCTGCTTAACAATCTTTTTTGGAGTTGTCACTTGCTTAACCACTTTTACCGGTTGAGCTTTGCTTTTGGCCACTATCCATTCTCCTTGCAGGTAGTCTGAGCTTAACTTCTCCTCACCATTGCTAGCCTTAATAACCCCTGCAGGTTTGCTACTTCCTGAATTATTAATGCCTTGACCCCCCCTAAAACATCTAGAATTTCTGTAGTAGTTTCTAGAGTTGCAGAAACTACTTCCCCGGACACACCTTCTGATTCTATACTGCCACCATCCTCACTAGTATGCATTACAGGGGTTTCTACAAAGCCAATACTCTGACCATTCCCTCCATCATTTGTAATATCATGAGCTCCATTGCCTGAGTTACAACCAACATGATTTTCCACTATCCCAGTCGACCCTAAACTTAGCATTTCTTCTACCAAACTAATATTTTTCTCAATTTCCTTATTGTCTTCAATCTGCAAGGGATTACAAACCTTCTTTGGAATCCTTCTGGTCTTTATTTTGTTAGAACAAGTCTTAGGTGAATCCCCAAAGACCATACAGACATCACACTTAGCAGGTTTCCACTTATATTCTACTGGAAAATCAAGTGCAATCTTACCATCAATTAAGAGAGGTATGGTAGACCGATATGAGAAGTTTAGATCAATCTCAACACAAACCTTAGCAAAAGCTAACCTATCCTGGTTTAGTGTACAATCATCTACAAATAGAGGATTTCCTAAGTAACTTGCAATCATGCCAACTCCCTCATTATCCCACATATGCAGTGGTACCCCATAAATCCTAACCCAAATAGGTACTGATTTTACCATTGAGATTGAACTCTCAATTAGTCGTGTCAATGTTCTCACTGTTAAAAGCTTGCCTGTAATGAAGATAGAACCTGTACCTAGCACTAATTTCCTATCTTCTTTATCTTTGAATTCAAAAATAAAAGCAACATTATTTTATAGCTTGATAGTTACCTCTTTTTTGAATTTCCACATCTTGGTCACGGCTAGTTTCACAGCTTCAAAAAAAGGTCGTTTCCCCACAAATAAACCCACCACTTTGTTTTCACATTTCCTCATACATGCTGAAAGATTTTCCGTTTGAGCATTAACCCGAATCTTCCCGATAACTTCAAATGGAGCAGTGAATTTCATAGGAATCAATGAAGCAACTCTAGGGGTCGGGAATAATCTTCTCCATTCTTGATTCGCAGAGTTGGGAATGGTTTGATTTGATTTATCAGAACCAACCTTATCTCCTTCACTTCTAGGGTTTGTTCTCATAACACCTTTATCACCATATGATTCTTCAAGAGATGGGAAATCAGTACTAAGACTTGAACCATCACTAGTAGAAGGGTTTATCGTAGATTCACCCTGCAAATCACTCACAGGAGAAGGAGATTGAGCCGCCATGGAAGGAAAAGTATGAAAAAAATTAGATATGGAAAATCGCCTTCCACGTCATCGGACCCTCTCTTTCCTCTATCCGGATAGTTGTGACCTATTCTAAGTATTATTTTATTTACAATAATAATCAATTTATTTAAGTTTTTTCTATTTCTTTCTATAAGTATGTATGCCTCTCTAATTAAAACAACTAAGTAGAGTTACCACCAACAAGTTTTGGTGTAGTAAAGCAGATATAGAACTTGGCATGTTTCCAACCTAAATACCTTCATGCTCGTTGGAAGTTCAACTCTTTTCCAATATTATTGTTGGCTTTCTGTACCATTGTGAATACTTCACGTGACCTAAAAAGATTTTAAGCTTATTAATTTTGTTAATGAGACCATAGGTATCTCAGTGGGTTCGAACTTCATCTCAATACAGTTGAATAGCATTGATTGAATCACTTTCCATCTCCACACGATGTATGCTCAGGTCAACAACCAAACACACACAATATTTGCTTATCAATCCTTATACTAACGCTAGTTTGTTAGCTTTCTGATCTAAAAGCATAATACATAAAGGTCGGTTTGAGAACCACTGATTTCACAGTAAATCAATATTTAGAGCAAACTTTGCTGAATGATGTGAGGATTCTTAGAGCAAGGGTTATGGGATGAGAACTCTTATTCAACATGAAAGAGTTTGATCAAGTTAGGTGCTATTACAGGATGAAAATACTCACCCGTTAAGCCAAACTCTTTCGCACACTCTTTCAATCGAATAAGTGTCCAACAGTCGAGATTAAGAGGCTAATCTTCATCCGCTTGGAAAAAACCTTCCTGAGCGGCTGATGTTCAGCCTCTTAAGCATACTTTTTATTTTAGTTTAAATTCTTTGACCGAGTCTCACGAGGATTTTATTAATACAAAAACTAAAGATATTCTTGGCAGCGCACGTTCAGCCGCTTGGAAAGATTTTTCTTTCCAAGTAGCCGCTGAACATCAGCTTGGTTTTGTTCTCCCATGGTCAAAATTTCACTCTTCAAGCTAGTTCCTCATTCGAATTGGCAGTGAATGAGTGTTTTTAAGACTCATTCCATAACTCTTTTTTCCATTTTTAGGTATGCATTAGAGAAAAGGTACCTAATTTTTGCAATTGATACAAAAGATACTAAATCAGTCATTGAGTTGCAGATTTAGTAAATTAGTGAAATAATATGCAAATGAATTAACCACGATTGACTGACGCACATCTATTTTAACAAATTTGATGTTCTCACATGTAAAGATAATGTAATCAAATGAGGGTAATTACTAATTACTGGTACTCAATCAAGATTTTGGTACCTTTTCACTAAGTAGGACAAACTTGTACACTTTCTCTAATCATACGGAAAACAAGGTACCTTAAAATAAAATTAGTATCTTAAAATTTTTGTGGTTGAAAATTAAAGCAAACAGTACTATTTACTGAGTTAAATTTTGTAGTCACTTGGGTTCAACTTCACTACTGACCTCAACATGTGGCTTACATGTTTTATCAGGTACGCAAATGTTGTGCTTTGATAATCCCTTCCCCTAAATTTTTTTATTTTTTTTTGCTATCCAATACACAATCCTTAAAATATTAGGACTAGATTTGCTTAAACTATAAATTAATTCAATTTTCTCCAACATTTCAGCGACAAAGTATGTTGCTGCTAATATTTCAATTTTTATTTGTAAGAATCTAAAGTATCAAGCACTATAAACTCTTTATATACATAGAGAAATATCATGAAAATGGAAACTTGACCTGGCCTGTTGTTATATGGTGAAATTTATGCACACTTGTGTGAATGTGAGATTCTCAACCAATAAAACTACGGCATCACTTTTTCATGTGTGGTTACGAGTCTTACGACTCGGCAATGTTTAATTTGCGTAAAGTTCAAACATGTGTAATTTGAAAAAATTATTTTACCTAGACTGGAAATGGAGACGAGCCGGAACTTGAAAAAAAATTTCTTCGAAAAACTCAGACCAAACCAGAAAAAAGGTTCTACAGGGCACAATGCGTTTTCGAAGATTTTAACTAAAAATCTAAAAGAAAAAACTATAATAACCCGCACCATTATAATAATCCAAATTTCATCGATCACGGAAAACACGATAAAGAAATTAAGTAATTGAAGAAGAAACAATGAAGATTTTTGAATAAAATAGAAGTAAGAACCTTACTTGTAAATGAAATCGATGCTAGTCTTTTATTGTTCATATGAATCATATTTCGTGGAATAAGGACCGTAATTTCTAATTTTATTACAAGTAAAATAAGTATTGCATCTACAAGTAATTTCTAATTTTTGGGTAGTTTTGTATTTCGTGGAATTAGATTTTTGTATTTCGTGGAATTGGATAAGTAAATAAGTCTGCCATTAGTTTCAAAAGTACCATTTTACATGGGAATTTGCCATAAATATCGCGGGGCACAAGCTGATTCCCTATGAAATTTGCATACGAATTTTACTTTTTCAGAAAATTTAGGGGCAGTAACCCCACCAGCCCCTTTGTAGATTTGCCACTGACCAAAATGTACATGATCCTAGTAGGGAGTACCAGCTTGCTTAGGAGTACCATTCAAAAGATAAAAGATGTTCCGTCTAACTTGGAATGTGATAACCCCTAATAAACCTCGTTTAATTGGGGGCCATGAATATTAATTGGGGGCCTTGACATTTTATTTGCACCCCAAAATTTTCAGAGGCTTATTAAACCGACTATGAAAATACTGTTTTACCCCTTTTTTCTATTAAAAAGATCAATGACCACTTTAAAGAGTCGTTAATGTTCTGAATAACGAAACTTTAGAGTCGTCACTGTTTTCAATCACGACTCAAAGCGTCGTTGTGGTCTATATGACGACTCTAAAGAGTCGTTAATGTTCTAAATAACGACTCTAAAAGTCGTCTCTGTTTTCACTACGATTTAAAAGAGTCGTTAATGATTCTAAGTGTTACCACTTTAAATGACGACTGTAAAGTGTCGTTACTGTGAACAATAACGACACTTTGGAGTCGTCATTGAAAATAGTAACGACACTTAGAGTCGTTATTGGAAACATTAACGACTGTTTTGAGTCGTTATTGTTTAAAAAAAATTTGAAAAATACCATGACGACTTTTCATACAAATCTGTGTGGAAAAAAAAAAGGAAACTGCAAACGAAAAATTTGAAAAAACCAAAAAAATGGTTAAACTCTAATTAAGTAAGATTAACACTAATTAAGTGAGATTATCACTAATTAGATAAAGAGTAGATTAGTCATTACAAAAATATTTGGATAAGGGGTGACTAGAATTAGGTTTGGGTGACCTTTTTTGTCCTCTAGTGGGAGGCCTCCAATTAAAAATCATGGCCCCCAATTAAACGAGGCTAATAAATTGGTGCCTCTATAAAAAGAAATCTTGAAGATATCTAGACATGAGGGCGGATCCGGTCACATGACTCATCTCACGCTATCTCACATGACTTTCTCCACCCTCAGATTTTAAAATGTACACGGTCTGGATTTTTTAGATTTTCACACTGATTTGCGGGTCGCCCCGTACCCATTAGTTGGAAACCTACTCCTTTTATTTGTTTTCTTCTACCTTGAAGATATTCTCTCGCACCTCTGGTTTTTGCAGACACAAAATCAAACTGTAATTAACAAACTAATATCACTTCCTTACAAGTTTTGAAGATCAGAGGTAAAAACAACATAATCAATCGTCAGCATTTCACATCCAGCCAGCAACCCCAAATTACTCGCATCAAAAAGCAAATTCCTTCAAAGACTAGCTATGATTCTTTGTGGCTAATAGTAATTGTCGTATATTATGTGGATCGGTGTTGAAATTAGAAAACCCCAAAATTGACAAGCTTAAGAAAACTGGAACAATCAGTATAGAAAACCCCCAAACTGAAATTGATACCAATTTGGTAGAAGAAACATTCAAATCAGTCTAAAATTGTATAAGTTAGACACCTCTTTTGTGAATCATTAATCAGGAAAAAGCTTGCATACAAAAAATAAAAAAAAATCAGGTAAGTTTTCATGAGCTAAAAATACTAATCCCTACTCAAAGAACTTTGGCTATAAAAAAAATACAACAATCTAATCGATCATCAACAAAACCCTAGAAAATAAATGTTTCTTAACGAATAAACTCTAGAAACACAATCTCAATGTCGCTGCTTAATCATGATTTTTTACCTTTAACCTTCAGGACTTTAAAGGAAGTTGATTAGAAAAGAAGAGAATATCCAGGGGGAGAAGAAAATGAATAGAAAAGAGAAAGGTTTTAAGCTACCGGGTCACGGGGAGACCATCATAATCCGAACTAAAGTGTCAAATCAAAAAAATCCATATTGTGTACATTTTAAAATCCGAGGGTGGAGAAAGTCATGTGACCGGATCCGCCCTCTCTAGACATTACCTCGTATTGTTACGCGTCTAAATAAGATTACTCGAGTAAGGATTTGAGAGTTGGGACCCTATGAAAAAAGATTTGAAATTTTGAACTAAATTTCAAAAGAATGTTGTGCTTCTGTCGACGAGTGATTAAGATTTGGGAAAAATGGAAAAATTTGCTTGAATGCCAACTTGACTTGGCTACCCAACTTGATTTTTACGGAGTGGTGCTTGAAGCCGCCGTTAGTAAGATATATGAAGGTTATAAAGAAATAAGTAAAAACCAAAGAAGTCTACAAGTTTTGGATATTAACCAAATCAAACCTCCAACTAAGAAAAGACAAAGAAAAGTTCAAGGGAAGGAAAATTTGAAGGCAAAGACGAAGATAAACAAAGGAAACTCCGTTCATGAGCGCATTGATTGGAAGTTTGGTGAAATGAAGAAGATAAACAAGATGAAGAACACTGTCCCAAATTTTTACTTTTAAAGTCTTTATTGTAAGTTATGTCTAGTTTATATTATCTAGATGAATGAAAGAGGCACTAATAATGTAAATTAAAATTCTAAACTTAATGAAAGATGCACTAGTTTTATATTAATAATATCTTAAAATTAAAATTTGATACGAATGAAAGATGCATCATATTTGGGCCGTTAATCTAAACTCATCATATTTGGGCAACACCCTCAAGATAAGATAACAACCAACGAATTAAAAATCTTTTCCCACTCTGTTGCGTCATTCGAGCCGACACATTTGCTCCACATCAAATGCGTTTTTGCCATTTTGTCGGTTTCGATAGCCTTCAATAACTGCAACAACAAACAACTTCACATCCTTGCTGATTATTCCGAAGCGATGACACAATCGATTTGCATCTCGATTATTGAGGTTCAATGTTTTTTCTTGAAATCTATGAAATATGCGACTCCATACAGTAACTTCTTGTTGTTGTTTTCTCCATACAATAACTTGTTGTTGTTGTTGTCCATCATTGACCATATCTTGTATAACAAAAACATAATGCCTGCAAATGGATTAATCTTCAGTTATGCTAAATCTTCGACCTCGAACTCGAACTGACATGTTGGATTTGTGGAGTGAAAGAATGGAGATTGAAGAAATGGTGTGAGTTGAAATGAAATTTGATATTGCATTTATAGGATGATGAAATGATGACCGTTAGATAAGATGATATAAGCGGTCGAGTCTAGACCGCTGGCGGTGGAAAGTAGACATACCGGTTTTTGCCACTTAGCCAGGCAAGTTTGCTTGTTTGCCAGCTCCATAGTGGGTGCAAAACTGGCAAACAAGCTAGTTTGCTATGCCCATAGGAACTGGCCTAAGTTGTATTATTCAATTATATAAACAACTTCTCTACTTTTGTAAAATCTATGGGAAAGGGGTTTCTCTATATTTTAGAGAGACCCCTAAGGTAAAATATTTTTATATTATTTTCTTAAGCGTTCGCGATTTTCAATAAGGGTTTTTCGGAGTTGACAAGATCAAGTTGAGCATCTACTACATATGCTAGTAGTTGGTGTAGTAGGGTGTTTTATCCTGGAGATATCCGTCCTGTTAGGGCTATAACATCACTCTTGAGTGTATCCGGGCGTTAATGTATTAAGGACAGCGTGTTGAACGCGTGACTCACTCTGTTTTTCCAAAGTTTTGCCTTGTTGCTGTTGCGGAGATCTGCTAAGCTCGTCCATTTCGTCAAATCGATCACTTCCATTATAAAGGAGCTAAGTATAAATAACTTTTTCTTATTTGATTTTTTCCTTGTTTTTGATTATTGCACCAACAATCTTAAGACATTATACGTTTGTAATAATCGAAAATGGTTGATTGGTTTGTGAATCATGGATGTTAATTTGGATTGAAAAACAAAAACGAGTTTTTGATCAACTTTAAAGTTTCGAATTTATCTCTTAACCTAGAAGGAATTTCGGTGAACCTTTTGACATAACGTAGAAGACATCCTGATAGTTAACCATACAAAATTTCAGAATTTTTGGAGTTGTAAAAGTATTTTTTTGATATTTTTCAAAACAGAGAAACGTTCCTGAAAAATTCCGGCGAGCAGAAATTTGTTGTTGACTAAATTAATTTTTATGGGGTAACCATGAGTGTTTTGAAATGGTGATTAAAACGAAGTTTGTAGATCTAGATGTTATCTTCAAAAACTCATATTTTATTTCCGATTCAGAACTAAGGTTTGTGAGATGTGGTGTTTTAGGTGATTGGGAAATAACCGTCTCCCTAGTCAGAGTATAAACGAAGATTGTGAAATGAAACTAGAAAGGGACATGGCTAACATGCGCATGCGGATGAACACAAGTCTTTAAGTGCTGACAAAGGAGATAACATCAAACACGACTCTAAGCGTAGTCCTCATAAGAAAGGTATGTTAGTAAACCTGGATCTAGCATTACTTTAATTAAGGGTGATTGTTATGTTTGTAAAATTCCTGACCATGCGGCAGTAAATTGTAGACAACATAAAAACCTTAATAAACAGAAGAAAGTTTATGCTAATTTTGTTGAAACAAACTAGAGCGAGTTCACTGGCATGATATCGGAAGTTATTTTAATAACCAATGTGAGATACTGATGGGTGGACTCTGGAGCCACTAAGAATTTTTGTTGACATAGACCTGTTAACCTCCTATCAGAGGATAGGGGATTACGAGAAAATCTATATGAGTAACTCATCTGTGATAGAGGTTGCATAAAAGGGAAAGGTCGAGCAGAAGCTCATATCTGTAATATTTTAACATTAAATGAAGTTTTCATGTTCCGAGCATATGCAAGAATCTTGTATCTTTTTCTGTTAAAGATGGTAAAAGACTTAAGATATTAATTGAATCTGGAAAACTTGTAATAACTAAGGGAAGTGATTTTTTAAGCAACGGTTATAAGACTTAGGGTTTATATAAGCTTAATAGAAAAAATGATGAAGTGAACATAGTTGATTCTTGTGTTTTCTTTTGTGTGTCATTGAATGTTTTGCATGGAAGACTTAGAATCGTTAATTTATAAGTCAATGCATAAACTGGCTAGCGTAAGGCTACATATCAAAATTTAGTTTGGATATTGAACACAAAAGTGAAATCCGTGTAGTATCAAAATATGCTATAAAACCTTTTAGCAAAATTGTTCAGAGAGATTCTAAGCCCTTAGAATTATTTCACTTAGATCTAGTTGACATGAAATCAATTCAAACTAAGGTGGTAAAAAGTGGTTTATAACTTTCATTAGTGATTGTACCAGGTACTATCTTCTATACTTGTTTAGGGGTAAGAATGATGCCCTAGAAGCTATAAGAGTATAACTTGAAATTGAAAGGCAAGTATATGTTATCACTAAAAGGGTTAGGTCTGCACGTAATGACGAGTATGAAATTCATATAGGAGAACTTTACTTGATAAATGGCATTATTCATGAGATCGCACCTCCTTATTCACCATAGTCTAATGGTGTAGTTGAACGTAAGAACAGAACCATTAAGGAGATGATTTATGCCATGTTGATTAAAGGATTGCCGTCAAATTGTGGGGGTGTTTAGATAAGGTTTCATGAGTACCCTGCTGCATATAGTTTTTTAGTTGTGAGTTTTGCTTTTTCTGACTTTGGTGTGAATACTTTTATGGAGTCTAGGGATGTTGAGTTCTTTGGACATGTTTATTTTGAAACCTGTCTCTTCTCAGGGATGTGTTGTTGATCCCCTAGATGTCTTTTCAACTAGTCAGAATTTACCTTCAAAGGAAGATGGAGTAGAGTTCATCATAGGAGAAGTAAAAAGATTAGAACTGAGACTTCTTACGCCAAGCTTAGTCTGAGTTCTAGACTCATATAGAATCCATAACATCTACTTAAATCTCATTTTGGTAAGAAGATTCATTTAGTGAAATGAACTCAGTCCGTCAGAACCATACTTGGGATCTTGCTAGTTTACTTCCAAGGAGTAAGACCATATGAAGTAAATGAGTCTTTAAGAGGGAACATAAGGTAGATGGAACTGTGGAAAAGTATTTGGCTAGGTTGGTAGGTAAAGGTTATAAACTAAAAGAAGGTGTAGATTTCCTTGATTCTTATTCACTTGTGACGAGAATTACTTTTGTTGAGATGTTAATTGCTATTGCTTCCATAAGCAACTTAGAGATACATCAGATGGATGTTAAGATAGCTTTTCTAAAACCGTGAATAAGATAAAGAAATCTACTTAGACCAACCTGTGGACCCTATGGTGAAAGGTTGTGAAGGCAAAGTTTGTAAACTTAACAAATTTTTGTTTGGTTTGAAATAAGCACATAAACAGTGACACGAAAAATTTGATCATGTGATAATGAGTAGTGGATTTAAGTTAGTGAATTTGACAAGTATATTTACAAGTAACTTGTTAAGGATGCCTGTGTGATTGTATGCTTGTATGTTGATGATTTGCTTATACTTGATACAAATATAGATGTGATTAATTCCACTAAAAACATGCGCTGAATGAGAACGTTGACTTGAAAGACTTAGGTCATGTTGATATAGGGATGAGGATTAGAAGATAATCTAACATTTATAGTCTTAGTCATTCTCATTATGTTGAATTTGTGCTTAAAAGATACAGTCACTATGATTGTAAGCCTTCTTGTACTCCGTACGATTCTTCTTGTAGACTCAAGAAAAATAAGGGTAATGGAGTCTCTTAACTTGAATACTCAAGTGTTATAGGATGTCTGATGAATTAATGAACTGTAAGAGTCCAGACATTGCATATATTTTGAGTAAGTTAAGTAGATATAATTGTATTCCAGAGCAAGAGCATTTGGATGCACTTAGTAGAGTATTACGGTACCTAAAATACGTTATTACCTTTTGTTTGATTTATGAAATGTATCTTGCTGTCCTTGAGGGAATTTGCGATGAAAACTGGACAGTTGACTCAAAGGAGTCTAAGTCTACGAGTGGATATGCTTTCACTCTAGAAGGAGGGTTTGTTTTTGGAAGTTTTACAAACAGACATATATTGCTCAATTCATTATGGAATCTCTGAGTATTGCGTTGGATAAAGCACGAGAGGGGGCCAAGGTCTTAAGATGCTTTTAGAAGACATTCCTCTCTTGCATAGGCTTGTGCCATCTATCTCTATACATTGTGTTAGCCAACCTGTAAATAGCTAAAGCTAAAATTAACTAATCTCAATAGGCGTTATTTCTATTGGTTGGATGAAGTCCAAGGAGAATATCGTGCAACCTTTGACGAAAGGTTTGTCCAAAGAGATAGTTAGAATTGCATCGAGGGGATGGGGCTTCAGCTCATCAATTAAACTTGCTATGAAGGATACTCAACCTTGCTGAATGGAGATCCCAAGATCAAGGTTTCGAATGACACAACTAATTTGTGGTGGGTAAAGGTAAACACTATCAGAGAATTTCATTCTCTGTCCTTTCCTTATGGTGTAGACGTGATAGTGTGAGTGCATGTGGAGGATGACTTTTAAATAAGTTTTAATGAGTTTTATAGTTTCAATTTAAGATTGAAGTAAGGTGTAGCAGTAAAAACTCTTGATGGAACTCACCTATCTGAATAAGGAAGTGGGTCGCTTCCTATGGGAATATGAGCTAATTCTCTAGAGCATTCTGAGAAATTGGATATGTCCAGGGCCAAAACGGACACAACAACACGAGCTTGGCAGCAACCTTAGAGATATCATGCGTGGTTGTAATCGTGAATTACATCAAATGCTAGAAGTTCAAGACATCGCGTTCACTGTCTCTAGCAAGTAGTTCCGGTAATATCTCACTAAGAAAAGGTTCAAGACATCATGGACACCTCTGCCTAAAATGGTATTTCCTATGTTTTTATGTGATTTTTTTTATCGAAATTTAATTCATTTTGAGAAAATGAGTTTCATTTAGCTTTGATGGTTTTGGTAATACTGGAACTTAGGACCTAAGTGTCACTAAGGGTTCACTAGTTCATGCATTTTCACTTTGGTGAAAGAAACCTTTAGTCTCACACGTGAGAAACTAAAGATGAAAGCTCTCTATACTATATGTTTTTTTGCAATCCATAGTATAACCCTGGGGTCAACACACTGTTGTGTGAGGGAGAGGATGTTGGAATGGCTAGTATGACATCAGTCCGTTCGGGTCGTGAGATTGGGATGTTGATTTACCAAGATCTATCTGTGTTTTCATGTTTTAGTGAGGTTTTCATTCATTCATGTGGGGGATTGTTGGAAACAATATTTATTAATTATTATTTTTAAGGTTTTTAACTAAATAAAATTAATTCTTGTTTTCTTTGTGAATGAAAGTCCCACACCGGGGAGTTCCTCTTCTTAAGTTGTATTATTCCATTATATAAACAACTTCTCTACTTTTTTAAAATCTATAGGAAAGGAGTTTCTCTATATTTTAGAAAAGAGACCCCTAAGGAAAAATATTTTTATATTATTTTCTTAAGCGTTCGCGATTTTTCTAAGGTTTTTTCGGAGTTGCCAAGCTCAAGTATAACATCTACTACATATGCTAGTATTAGGTGTAGTAGGGTGTTTTATCCTGGAGATATCCGTCCTGTGAGGGCTATAGCATCACTCTTGAGTGTAGCCGGGCATTAATGTCTTAAGGACAGCGTGTTGATCACGTGACTCACTCTGTTTTTCCAAAATTTTGCCTTGTTGCTGTTGCGGAGATCTAGGGAGCTCGTCCGTTTTGTCAAATCAATCACTTCCACTATAAAGGAGTTAAGTATTAATAACTTTTTCTTATGTGATTTTTCCTTGTTTTCGATTATTGCACCCAACATAAAGATCTAAACTGAGGTGAACTCACTGCATATTTTGTCCCAGACACAATCATGTGAGAATTGGAGCTTTAATATAATTGCTTTGAGCTTGATCCAACTCAGTAGTAGATGCAGACAGAGTACAGTGAATGGGAATTTTACTATGTTGTCCTAGCAGTAGTTTTCCATATTGGAAATGTAGTTCATTAGTAGACAATGCCAACTGACTAGTTAGCTAGGCATGTATTCAAAATTTCTAAGCGTTGGGATTCATCTCCTCCTAAATTCATTGCCAGTGAAGTTCAGGAAAATAGCAACAACGAGTACCCAGTTTACTATAAGTATCAATTTTTTTCTTCATAAAACAAGTGTGTCACAAGTTAGAACACGTTTGATCCTTAGTTCTTCTATACTTACTTTTTACTCGATAAAAATGGATATATATATTTAGAAATTGGGACTCGAAGAAACAAACACTGACGACGGACCCAATCCGGCTCCAAAGCTATTTATATGCCATCATACACCAACACTAGTTATGTGGTTCAGCCTTGAGCTTGTCGAGCACCCACCAATACTTGAATGAGCTCTTGTGTTCCATCAATTACCTCTTTCTTAATCTCAACTCTGTATATCGGGTGGCGGGTGATGTATACTCGTTTTCCTTCATCCAGGTTTTGTACAAGTTGTTCTATCCTCAAGGTTTTGACGAGGCGATAATCCTACCGGCCAACATCATCAGAAGCTTCCCATGACTCTTTCCAGAAAATCAACGAGCAAGATTTTTGATGAGGTAGCGATAGTGGAATAGTGATCATCCAAGAGAGAGTGTTGAAAATGTCAGTTGCGTGGTAGTTGCCCACCATTTGATATTCTTGTTTCCATAACAAGTACAATGTGGTGTTGTGCACGATGCTACATAGTGTGTGCATCAACATGTGGAAATGGCTACTAAATGCATGTTCCATGTTACTAGTAATGCATATCCCTTCCTGGACGTCTATTTTATTTGATTTCCTTAGTCAGCTCTTGTATGGGTATTTACTAATTTCACATGCACCAAATAACTTGTCGATATGCCCAAGTTTTTCAGCTGTCCGAATGGCATCCTCAGAGAGGGGTTGATCATTACATTCCAAATCTATCTTAGGGCAAAGGGCAAGCCGAGAGATGCTATCTTCACAAAAATTATTTAGTGATAATGGAAAGAGAGAAAGTCTTCGTTCTTCTTGTAGCCTTTAGAAACTCCAACCTGTAAACACAATTAGACAGTTAATCCATTTTTTTAATCCAGATTTTGCACAACTGCACAAGATATCCTAGTATTTTTAAGGGTCACTCAAAAGGAATTAGGGGCCACTAATAAGACAAAATAGGATCACCCAAACCTAAATTGAAGCTAACCCTTATCTCGCATATTTCGTAATGGCAAAATTGGTCTTCCACAATCGGTAGTTAATACTACAATCGGTAGTAAATTGACCTACTTTAACCTCCGAATATATTCAGTTTTCGAATTTTAGCACTACCATAATCAGTAGTAAATTTAACTTCCGAATGTATATTAGCCCCAAAATGAGATTTCGCTAAAATCCTATAATTTTTGAACTTTGGTACTACCATAATCGGTAGTAAATTGTGTTCATTTTACCTTCGAATATATTTAGTTTTCGAATTTTAGTACTACCATAATCGGTAGTAAATTTAACTTCCAAATGTGTATTGGCCCAAAAATGAGATTTTGCCAAAATCCTATTATTTTCGAACTTTGGTACTACTATAATCAGTAGTAAATTGTGTTTCTTTAACCTCCGAATGTATTCAATTTTCGAATTTTGGTACTACCATAGTCGGTAGTAAATTGTGTTAATTTTAACTTCCGAATATATAATGGCCCCAAAATGAGAATTTTCCAAAATCCTTTAATTTTTGAATTTTGGTACTACCATAATCGATAGTAAATTGTGTAAATTTAACTTCCGAATGTGTAGTGGCCCCAAAATGAGATTTTCCCAAAATCCTTTAATTTTTGAACTTTGGTACTACCATAATCGATAGTAAATTTTGTTAATAAGTGATGCTCATTATCTACCGATTTTGTTCATGGCCCCAAGTTCAAATTTTCAAAACTTAAGAAAATTTCGGAATTTTCTACTTTCACAATCGGTAGTTAATGGTGTTCATTATCTACCGATTGTGCTTAATTTTTAGTACAGAAAAATTGAATTTTTTGAATCAAGAATAATCGGTAGATAACAATCAATTTACCTATCGATTATGGTTGATGTTCTTCATTTACAGTAGAAGAAACATAATCCGTAGATTACTATCTATTTTACCTACCGATTATGGTCTTAAGAACATCAACCATAATCGGTAGGTAAAATAGATTTTTATCTACCGATTAGGTTTCTGCTACTGCAAATCCTAGAAAAATTTTGGATCAATTTTTTTGATTTCAAGCAATCAAATCCTAATTTTGGATCACAACTACTATCATCTATCCGTTTTGTTTGTTTAACTCGTTTTTTTTTTTTTTTTTTTTTTTTTTTTTTTGATGTTCTAAGTTTCAACTTTAAGGTTAATAAATTTGGGTTTTAATTTTAAACAATCAATCATAAAATTCATTTGATCGACGATCTTTGGTTTCAATCAAAATTAAAACGATGATTTTTTTTCTCCAATGGGTAGAAAAGAGAAGAAGAAGAGGAATGATATTATTATGAAAATATGGAATATATGTTTAGATTTAGTATAAAGGTGAAGGACAATATAGACAATTTTTGTTTTTAAGACACCCCATAACCATCTTCAATAGATGAAAATAAAAAGGTGGCCCCTAATTCCTTTCGGGTGGCCCCTAAAAATGCTAGGCAAGATATTCTCTTAATGAGTAAAGAAAAATCGTGAGACTTTAAACTTCAATCATGCAAGCCACGTTAGTTCATGGCTGCTAATGGGGGGTGCCATATTGCCTTGGGGTGTACCAACCCAAGGATAAGGGATGTTTTGTCCTATTTGGTTTTTGGTACACCCTCAGGCAATATGATACCCCTATTAGCAATGTTGCGTTAGTTGGGTTTTGAAGAAACCGAACATTGCTGCATGATCAGTTAGTTGGGTCACTCGTTCATTATATCATTTCTCTTTTTCTTACAAATATTCATCTGATCAACTTTCCATTTCTCCGACTTCTCAAACTGATAAGTTCTTTTTGAGAAATGGATTTCAAAGTTGGTTCTCTTAATACAGACAAACCAACAAACGGAGACGTGGGTTGTTTAGATACAAATCATGTATCAACCATCAAGAGTACAACGCCGATAACACCAATAGGTTCAGCTGCAGCAACTTTAGGAAGATATTTAGCAAGACTTTTAGTACAAATTGGTGTGAGTGATGTGTTGGGTGCAACAATCAAAAACAAGAAAAAATCAAATAAGCAAAAGTTATTGATACTTAGCTCCTTTATAATGGAAGTGATCGATTTGACGAAACGGACGAGCTCCCCAGATCTCCGCATCAGCAACAAGGCAAATTTTGGAAAAACAGAGTGAGTCACGTGTTCAACACGCTGTCCTTAAGACATTAGCGCCCGGCTACACTCAAGAGTGATGCTATAGCCCTCACGGGACGGATATCTCTAGGATAAAACACCCTACTATACCTACTACTAGCATATGTAGTAAATGCTCAACTTGAGCTTGGCAACTCCGAAAAAACCCTTAAGGAAAATAGCGAACGCTTAAGAAAATAATATAAAAATATTTTCCCTTAGGGGTCTCTCTAAAATATTGAGAAACCCCTTTCCCATTGATTTTACAAAAGTAGAGAAATTATTTATATAATGGAATAATATAATTTAAAAAGAGGAGCACCCCGATGTGGAACTAAAAGTTTCATTCACAAAAGAAAACAATAAGTTATTATTTTTCTTAAAAACTTTAAAAATTAATTTTTTGTTAATTGTTTTCCAACAATCCCCCACATGAATGAAAACCTCAATAAAATATGAAAAACACAAATAGATCTTGGTAAATCAACAACCCATCCTCACGACCTTGCCTGACCGAACAGACATACGGACCGTCTGTGTGTTGAAATCATACTAGTCATTTCTACGTCCTCTCACTCACACAAAAGTGTGTTGACCCCAGGGTCATACTTTGGATTGCATAAATCATAATAGTATAGAGAGCTTTCATCTTTAGTTTCTCACAGGCGAGACTAAAGGTTTCTTTCACCAAAGTGGTTTCTCACAGGTGAGACTAAAGGTTTCTTTCACCAAAGTGAAAAAGCATGAACTAGTTAACCCTTAGTGACCCTTAGGTAATAAGTTCCAGTAATTAATATACCAAAACCATCAAAATGAAAATCAAACAAAAAACGCAGAAAATACCATTTTTGGCAGAGGTGTCTATGAGGTCTTGAACCTTTGCTTAGTGAGATATTACCGGAACTACTTGCTAGAGACGGTGAACGCGATGTCTTGAACTGCTAGCGTTTGATGTAATTCGAGATAACAACAACGCATGATATCTCCAAGGTTGCTGCCAAGCTCGTGCTGTTGTGTCCGTTTTGGCCCTGGACATATCCTGTTTCTCAGAATGCTCTAGAGAATTAGCTCATATTCTCATAGGAAGCGACCTACTTCCTCATTCAGATAGGTGAGTTTCCATAAATAGTGCTACTGCTACACCCCACTTCAATCTTAAATTTAATCTATAGAACTCATTAAGACTTCTTAAAAGTCATCCTTCACGTGCAGTCACACTATCACGTCTACACCATAGGGAAGGGACAGAGATAAAATTCTATGATAGTGTTTACCTTTACCCACCACAAATTAGTTGTCTCATTCGAAACCTTGATCTTGGGATCTCCAGTCAGCAAAGTTGAGTATCCTTCATGGCAAGGTTAATTTATGAGCTTAAGCCCCACCCCCCTCGATGCATTTCTAACTATCTCTTTGGATAAACCTTTCGTCAAAGGTTGCGCGATATTCTCCTTGGACTTTATCCAATCAATGGAAATAACGCCGATTGAGATTAGTTATTTTTAGCTTTAGCTATTATAGCTTGGCTAACACAATGTATAGATATAGCTGGCACGGGGCTATGCCAGATAAGAATGTCTTCTAAAAAGCATCTTAGGCCCTTGGCCCCCCTCTCTTGCTTTATCCAACGCAATACTCTCATATTCCATAATGAATTGAGCAATATATGTCTGTTTGGAAATCTTCCAAAAACAAACCCTCCTGCTAGAGTGAAAACATGTCCACTCGTTAGACTCCTCTGAGTCAACTGTCCAGTTTGAATCATAAAGTCCCTCAAGGACAACAAAATACCTTTCATAAATCAAACAAAAGGTAATAAAGTATTTTAGGTACCGTAATACTCTACTAAGTGCATCCCAATGCTCTTGCTCTGGACTACAATTATATCTACTTAACTTACTCACAATATATGCAATGTCTAGACTCTTACAGTTCATTAATTCATCATACATCCTATAACTCTTGAGTATTCAAGTTAACAGACTCCATTACCCTTATTTTTCTTGAGTCTACAAGAAGAATCGTACGTAGTACAAGAAGGCTTACAATCATATTGATTGTATCTTTTAAGCACAAATTCAACATAATGAGAATGACTAAGACTATAAATGTTAGATTATCTTCTAATCCTCATCCTTACATCAACATGGCCTAAGTCTTTCAAGTTAACGTTCTCATTCAGCGCATGTTTTTAGTGGAATTAATCTCATCTATGTTTGTATCAAGTATAAGCATATCATCAACATACAAGCATACAATCACACAGGCATCCTTAACAAGTTACTTGTAAATATACTTGTCAAATTCACTAACTTAAATCCACTACTCATTATCACATGATTAAATTTCCCATGTCACTGTTTATGTGCTTATTTCTAACCATATAAAAATTTGTTTAGTTTATAAACTTTGTCTTCACAACCTTTCACCATAAAATCCATACGTTGGTCTAAGTAGATTTCTTTATCTAATTCACGGTTTTAGAAAAGTTGTCTTAAGATCCATCTGATGTATCTCTAAGTTGTTTATGGCAGCAATAACAATTAACATTTCAACAAAAGTAATTCTCGACACAAGTGAATAAGAATCAAGGAAGTCTACACCTTCTTTTTCGTTTATAGCCTTTAGATACCAACCTATCCTCATATTTTTCCACAGTTCCATTTACCTTATGTTCCCTCTTAAAGACTCATTTACTTCATATGGTCTTACTCCTTGGAAGTAAACTAACAAGATCTCAAGTCTGGTTCTGACGGATTGAGTCCATTTCACTAAATGAAGCTTCTTTCAATAATGGGATTTCAGTAGATGTTATGGATTCCTTATGAGTCTAGAACTCATTCTAAGCTAGCCATATTATGAAGTCAGGTCGATAAGAAGTCTCAGTTCTAATCCTTTTACTTCTTCTATGATCAAGTCTACTCCATCTTCCTTTGAAGGTAAATTCTGACTAGTTGAAAATACATCTAGTGGATCAACAACACATCCCTAAGAAGAGACAGGTTTCAAAATAAACATGTCCAAAGAAATCAACATCCCTAGACTCCATAAAAGTATTCACACCAAAGTCAGAAAAAGCAAAACTCACAACCAAAAAACTATGTGGATAAGGGTACTCATGAAACCTTATCTAAACACCCCCACACTTTGACGTATGCATAAGAAGGTTGTCTATCTTTCCATACTCATATGGAGTTTTATCTGATCCTTTAAAGGTTACTCTATTCAAGATAAAAAATTTAGAGGACGACCTTCCCCCACAAGTTGACGGTAATCCTTTAATCAACATTGCATAACTTATCTCCTTAATGATCCCGTTCTTACGTTCAACTATACCATTAGACTATGGTGAATAAGGAGGTGCGATCTCATGAATAATGCCATTTATCAAGTAAAGTTCTCCTATATGAATTTCATACTCGCCATCATGTTCAGACCTAACCCTTTTAGTGGTAACATATACTTGACTTTCAATTTCAAGTTTATACTCTTAAGGCTTCTAAGGCATCATCCTTACCCCTAAGAAAGTATAGAAGAAAGTACCTCGTACAATCACCAATGAAAGTTATAAACCACCTTTTACCACCTTAGTTTGGGTTTATTTCATGTCAACTAGGTCTAACTTAAATAATTCTAAGGGCTTAGAATTACTTTGAACAATTTTGCTAAAAGGTTTTATAGCATATTTTGATTCTACACAGATTTCACTTTTATGTTCAATATCCAAACAAAATTTGGGTACGCATCCTTACGCTAGCCAGTTTATGCATTGACTTATAAATTAACGATTCTAAGTCTACCATGCAAAACATTCAATGACACACAAAAGAAAACACAAGAATCAACTATGTTCACTTCATCATTTTTTCTGTTAAGCTTATATAGACCCTAATCTTATAGCCATTGCTTAAAAATTCGCTGCCCTTAGTTATGACAAGTTTTCCAGATTCAATTAATATCTTAAGTCTGTTACCATTTTCAACAGAACAAGATACAAGATTCTTGCATATGCTCGGAACATGAAAACTTCATTCAATGTGAGAATATTACAGATATGAGCTTCTGCTCGACGTTTCCCTTTTATACAACCTCTGTCGCGGATGAGTTACTCGGTTACTCATATAGAGTTTATCTACATCCCCTATCCTCTGATAGGAGGTGAACAGGTCTCTGTTTCAACAAACATGCTTAGTGGCTCCAGAGCCCACCCACCAGTATCTCACATTGGTTATTAAAATAACTTCCGACATCATGCCACTGAACTCGTTCTAGTTTTTTTCAACTAAATTAGCATTAACTTTCTTCTGTTTATTAATGTTTTTATGTTGTCTACAATTTACTGTCGCATGGTCAGGAATTTTAGAAACATAACAATCACCCTTAATTAAAGTAATGCTAGATCCAGGTTTACGAAACATACCTTTCTTATGAGGACTACGCTTAGAGTCGTGTTTGATCTTTTCTCCTTTTACATCTTTGAAAGACTTGTGTTCATCCACATGATCATGTTAGCCATGTCCCTTTCCAGTTTTATGTCACAATCTTCGTTTATACTTTGACTAGGGAGACGATAATTTCCAAATCACCTAAAACACCACATCTCACAAACCTTAGTTCCGAATAGGAAAATAAAATATGAGTTTTGAAGATAACATCTAGATCTACAAGCTTCGTTTGAATCACCATTTCAAAAAACTCATGGTTACCCCATAAAAACTACTTTAGTTAACATCAAATTTCTGCTCGTCAGAATTTTTTTCCAGCAACGTTTCTCTGTTTTATAAAATATCAAAAAAAAATACTTTTACAACTCCAAAAATTCTGAAATTTTACATGGGTAACTATCAGGATATCTATTACATTAGGTCAAAATTGTTCATCAAAATTCATTCTAGGTTAAGAGATAAATTCGAAACTCTACAGCTGACCAAAAATTCGTTTTTTGTTTTTCACTCCACAATTAACATCCATGATTATTATTACAAACTTTAATGTGTTAAGATTGTTGGGTGCAATAATCAAAAAAAAAAAGAAAAAATCAAATAAGCAAAAGTTATTTATACTTAGCTCCTTTATAATGGAAGTGATCGATTTGACGAAACGGACGAGCTCCCCAGATCTCCGCATCATCAACAAGGCAAAACTTTGGAAAAACAGAGTGAGTCACGTGTTCAACATGCTGTCCTTAAGACATTAGCGCCCGGATACACTCAAGAGTGATGCTATAGCCCTCACAGGACAGATATCTCCAGGATAAAACATCCTACTACACCTACTTCTAGCATATGTAGTAAATGCTCAACTTGAGCTTGGAAACTCCGAAAAAAACCCTTAAGGAAAATCGCGAACACTTAAGAAAATAATATAAAAATATTTCCCTTAGGGGTCTCTCTAAAATATTGAGAAACCCCTTTCCCATTGATTTTACAAAAGTAGAGAATTTGTTTATATAATGGAATAATACAACTTAAGAAGAGGAACTCCCCGATGTGGGACTAAAAGTTTCATTCACAAAAGAAAACAATAAGTTATTATTTTCTTAAAAACTTTAAAAATTAATTTTTTGTTAATTGTTTTCCAACATGTTGTGTTTGCAGTACCTGGTGATTTTAATATAACGTTACTCGATGATCTTATTGCTGAACCTTGATTGCAATTAGTTGGCTGTTGTAATGAACTTAATGCTGGTTATGCTGCTGATGGTTATGCGAGGTCTTGTGGTGTTGGTGCTTGTGCTGTTACTTTTATTGTTGGTGGTTCAAGCATTTTAAATGCTATTTCTGGTGCTTACTGTGAGAATTTGCCAATCATCTGTATTGTGGGTGGTCCCAATTCTAATGATTATGGGACCAATCGTATCTTGCATCATAGTATTGGGTTGCCGGATTTTAGTCAAGAGCTTCATTGTTTCCAGACCGTCACTTGTTATCAGGTATGGATTTTTGCTTGGTTTTTTCTATGTTTTTGGTCCGCTTGTAAATTCGGTGATGATAATATTTGTGGGTTTCTTGTGTTGATTGTTGTAGGCGATTGTTAATTCCATGGAAGATGCACATGAAAAAATCGATACTGCGATTCTGACAACTTTGAAAGAAAGCAAACCTGTTTATATCAGTATCAGTTATAATTTGTCTTCCATACCACATCCTACGTTCAGTCATGAGACAGTTCCATTCTGCTTAGAACCCAAGTAATAATCTCTAATTTAACTAACAACAACGATTTGTTTCTTTTAGTTACCGGTTTTTCGCAATTCTGGGGTGTTGGTTTTGCTGGGTGCTTATACTTTTTTGGTTTTTTTTCGTGTTTGCGGGTTGAGTAATAGTATGTGTTTGGAAGCAGCAGTGGACGCTGCAACATAGTTCTTGAATAAGGCAGCAAAGCCAGTGATGGTGGCAGGACCAAAACTAAAGGTTGGCAAAGCTGGCGATGCGTTTCTTGAATTGGCGGATGCTTGTGGTTATGCAGTTGCAGCGATTCCATCAACAAAAGGACTAATGAAGGAGAGTCATCCATAATTCATTGGAACTTACTGGGGTGCAGTAAGCACTGCTTTCTGTGCTGAAATTGTCGAATCAGCTGATGCTTACACATTTGCAGGACCAATCTTTAATGACTATAGCTCTGTGGGTGATACGTAATCGATCAGTGGTACCTAGAGTCAGTACTGCTTCGAAGGAAGTTAGGGAGAACACAAATAAAAGAAAAGAATACGAATGTTTCTGCTAACTTCTTCTTCTTTATAACTGTGAAAGAAAACTCTATTACAAACCATAAACTGGCTGCCTTCTCTCGGAGTCTTTCTCTAACTTTCTAGCCTAAAATTACCCTCCTTTTATATGCGTGTAAACTTACTGGAAAATAAATAAAACTATGAGTTTAGAACTCATCTAAACTAGGTATCCTATCTAAGTTAGGAAACCTCAAAACTTGTTGACCAAACAAAACTTGTCGACCAATTTCTAGTATCTTCTAGACACTCTCTAGCCTTAACACGGCTCAACTGTTGCTACGATACTCCTGTATCATGGCTCCCCATTTTTAGGAAGATGAAACTCCTGTAGAAGCTCTGAACTGAAGATGGGGAAACTCAACCTCACCCTGTTCCTTGTTGTACCACTTTGCTTTGCTTGGTACTTGTCTTGTACGTCCCACACGAAACATAACACGATCACCCCTCCTTGTAGGTGTTATTTTCGTTTCAACAATACAATCCTTTTTGAGAATTTCCTCTCGATCTATCCACAAGTCTTCTATTGGTGGCAGCTTTAACTCTTGATCATCTTCTTCTTCATTAAGTAGTGAAGGTTCAAAGAGCTTCAAGTATTCTGCATTAATGACAAAATACATCTGCATGTAAGGTGGTAAATCCAACTGAAAAGCATTATATCTGAATTGCTTCAATATCTTGAAAGGTCCGTAACGTACAGGTTTAAGATTCTTCCCTTCACCCCGTAGCCTTTCTTTTCCTATACGCAACCATACTAAATCTCCTTTAGAAAAGTTACAAGGAACACGATGTTTGTCATGTTTAGCCTTGTATTTAGCATGATATTTTTGTAGTTGTGCTTTTACTAAAACATGTATCTTACTTATCTTCTCAATAAATCTTTGATCTCTAGTGTCTTCTTCCTCCACTGGTACATTACCTTGAGAAGTTGAGAAACTCATATCAAATGGACTCTGAGGCAGATAACCTAAACAAACTTCAAAAGGAGACTTCAAAGTAGATCCATGGAAAGCTCGATTAAAAGAAAACTGGATATAGGGTAAACTCTCATCCCAAGTCTTAGGATGCTTAGAGTGATATCTTCGTAGAAGATGAACTAATGTCCGATTCACCACTTCTGTTTGCCCATCTGTTTGGGGATGAAAAACAGTGCTATGCTTGAGTCTTGTGTCTATTAGACTCCATAATTTTGTCCAAAATTGACCTAGAAAACGACTATCTCTGTCAGAGATGATGGACGTAGGTAATCCAAAATGTTTTCAAACATGCTGAAAAAATAGTTTAGCTACGCCTTCCCCTGTTACAATCTTTTTACAAGCAATCAAGTTGATCATCTTGCTGAACCTATCGACTATAACAAACATGTAGTCATTCCATGATTTTTTCGTTGGTAATCCTCCTAGGAAATCCATGGAAATGCTTTCCCATGGTCTGGTGGGAACTGGTAATGGCAGATACAATCCTCTCTTCCTATTAGATGGTTTTGAGGTATTGCACAACACACATCCTCGAATATATTTGGAGACATCGAAGTGCATCTTTGGCCAGTACATATACCGCTTCAGATTAAGTAAGGTCTTCTCCATACCAAAATAACCAGCTATACGAGAAGTATGTGCTTCTCTTATCCAATGAATTTTATCTCCACCTTGAGGAATACATAGGGCTGTACCTTTGTACATCAATCTATCCACTAAACGAAACTCACCTGAATGCCCTTGACTTAATTTATGGTATGCGTCTCTGAAATCTTCATCTTCTTCATAACCTTGAATATAGTTACTTGGTAATAATGGTTGAGACTGCATTGCTACAATTAAAGCCATACTAAGGGGTGGTCTTGATAGCATGTCTGCTACCTTATTTGTTACTCCTTGTTTGTACTTGATATGAATTCCAAAATGCTCCAGGTAAGATTCCCATTTCATATGTCGAGCCTGTTGTAGCGTAGATTGGGTCTGGAGATACTGTAAGGCCTTGTGATCTGTGTGAACCACAACTTGTTTCCCAAGCAGATATGGCCTCCAATACTTCATGGCTTGGTGCATAGCATACAATTCTTTGTCATAAGTAGGGTAATTTTGAACTGGTCCTGTGAACATCTCTGAATGATATGCTACTGGTTCCCATCTTGAAATAACACAGCCCCTAAAGCATAATTAGATGCATCTGTTTCTACCTCGAAGGGTCTCTGCAAATTAAGCAATGCCAAAACTGGTGCCTCTGAAATCTTCTTCTTCAATAATTGAAAAGTTTCTTCATGTTTAGGTTTCCATTCAAATACCGTGTTAGCTTTGGTTAACCCATGTAAAGGGGATGCAATTTGAGATAAATGTCGTATAAACTTACGCATATATTGGAAAGCCCCTAGAAAACTTCGAACTTCCGTGATACTTCTAGGTGCTGGCCATGTAGAAATGACAGCAACTTTCCCGGGGTCGACCTTGATTTTCCCTTTTCCAATCACAAAACCAAGGAAAACCAATTCTTGTCTTCCAAACTCACATTTTTTCTCATTCAGCCTTAAAGAATTTTATTTTAACACGGACAGTACCTTGTTGACATGTGTCAAATGTTCTTCCCATGTCCTACTGAAGATCAAGATATCATCCAAATACACAATAACAAAATCGTCAATGAAGGGTCGTAATACCTCATTCATGAGACGCATGAAGGTGGCTGGTGCATTGCATAATCCAAAGGGCATGACGAGCCACTCAAACAGTCCTTGTCGAGTCTTGAATGTAGTCTTCCAGGTGTCTTCTTCTTTAATTCTTACTTGGTGATAACCAGATTTGAGATCAAGCTTAGTGAAATATATCGCATTCCCTAGTTGGTCGAGAAGATCATCGATCCGTGGTAACGGATATCTATTCTTAATTGTTATTCTGTTTAAAGCCCGATAATCTACACACATTCTCCAACCTCCATCCTTCTTTGGTACAAGTAAACCTGGAGAGCCACAAGGAGAACAACTAGGTACTATTACTCTTTGTTCGAGTAACTCTTGCACTTGTTTCTTAATTTCTTCGGACTATATTATAGAAGTCCTATATAAACCGAAATTCGGTAAACAGGCATCTCCAACAAGTGTTATTTCATGCTCAACAATTCTTTTGGGTGGTATAGTAACTTCTTCTTGAAACAGCTCAATAAACTTCTTCTTTAGTGAACTTAATTCACTTTGTTGCCTGATGGAAAGTGCCGTATGTAATACCATTTTTTTTTCTATGGTCACATACCTGACTAATAATAAAACGAACTTCCCACAAGTGTTGATCAACCTCTTGATTTGGTTAGTGGTAACTAGTTTCATGTAAATGGGTTTTACTAGCCTGAATTCGATTTTTTTCCCCATCTTTCTTGAATAAATGTACACGCTCTCTATGATAAAGAACAACGTCACGTTTCCACAAATATGGGTTTCCAAATATGACATGCGCTACATCCAATGGAACCACATCACAAATAATCTCATCAATAAACTTGTCAGTGATGGCAAACTTGAATCGACATTGTGTTGTTACCTGAAGCTCAGCATCCTTCTGTATCCATCCCAATGTGTAGGTTTTTGGATGTGGAGTTGTGACTAACCCCATTTGCTCTACCAGTTTTTCCGAAATTAAGTTCTTTTGACTACCAGAGTCGATGATGGCTTCGACGATACTTTGCTTTACTTGAATCTTGACATGGAATAATTCTTCATGAAGATTCACTTGTTCTGTGTCTATCAGTTTTGTCATCAACATGAGATTTGGGTTTGGTTGATCTATTTCAAAGATGGTTTCGGTATCTACAGCCTCTATTATCATGGTGCTTTTCTTAAAACTTCTTTGACCTTCAGACTCACGCAATTTCTTCGGTTTAAGATGTGGGTAAATAATCCAGCAAGTGTCTTTCATGTTTCCTTTGTCCTTGCAATGCTCACACACCCTTTGTTCTCGCTCGGCTGGCAGAGACTTGTTCTTACCCGTCTCAATCCTTCTTTGGACCCTATCTTCTTCTTTCATAGTAACTCTTTTGTTGTCTATTCCTGCAGCACCTTTAGTCTTTTGTTTAATGGCCACAGCTTTGTTTATAGCATCTTCAGTGTCTTGTACACTGAAAAGCTTCAATTCCCTTCGTATGTAATCGACAAGTCCTCCATTGTACTTTAGGAAAGTCTCATCACTAGTAATATCCACATCCAAAGCCATAGCTTGATTGTAGAATTCTGTAGTGTAATCTTGGAAACATTGTTGATATCGTTGTCGGAGATGCTGCCACTTTTACCATCTTTCTTCCAAATAGCCCACAGGATAAAAGTGTTTCCTCATGAGATTCTTAAATTGTTTCCAAGTCATGTGTTAGGTATCATACCTCTTTTGGTAAGCTTTCCACCACGTTGAGGCATGGTTTGACAATTTTAGACTTGCAAAACAGATCTTTTGTGACTCAACAAGTTGGTGTACTGTGAAGTATGTTTCCAACTTGTCTAACCAACCATCAAGTTTTTCATCTTCCATAACTCCATCATAATCAGATATCTCGAGCTTGAATTCAATTTGCAAACCTCCATATGGATTTTTGTTTAATACTTCGTCTTCTTCTGATGAGCTTTCTTCTTCATCTTCCTTTAATTCTTCTCTTTCTCCTTTTGTACCTTTTTTTGTATGCTTGTTTTTGAGATATTTTTGATTAACATCACTTGCTTTCATGAACTCTGCGAAGCTATCTGCTAAAGTTTGTACCTTAAGTTCAAGCTTGGCAAATTTGTCTTCGTCTGTTAGTTTAGGGATCTTATCATCTTCACTTCCCATCTTGGATTTAGTACTTCCTCTAGGTTTTCTTGTGTCTGGTAGAACGACAGTATCTTCCCCTGATCGTGTATACTGATTTCGTGTTGAGACCATGCACCACAACTAACCCTAAAAGTCAGAACATGGCTCTGATACCACTTGATACGTAATCGATCAGTGGTACCTAGAGTCAGTACTGCTTCGAAGGAAGTTAGGGAGAACACAAAGAAAAGAATAAAACACAAAGAAAATAATATGAATGATTCTGCTAACTTCTTCTTCTTTATAACTGTGAAAGAAAAATCTATTACAAACAATAAACTGGCTGCCTTCTCTTTGAGTCTTTCTCTACCTTTCTAGCCTAAAATTCTCCTCCTTTTATATGCGTGTAAACTTACTGGAAAAGAAATAAAACTATGAGTTTAGATTTCATCTAAACTAGGAATCCTATCTAAGTTAGGAAACCTCAAAACTTGTTGACCAAACAAAACTTGTCGACCAACTTCTAGTATCTTCTAGACACTCTCTAGCCTTAACACGGCTCAACTGTTGCTACGATAATCCTGTATCAGTGGGCTACTCACTACTTCTCAAAAAGGAGAAGGCGATTATCGTGCAACCTGACAGGGTATTCATTGCTAATGGACCTGCGTTTGGATGTGTGTTGATGAAGGAATTCTTACCATCATTGGCAAAGAAACTTAAGCGAAATACATATGCTTATGAGAATCACCGCAGGATCTATTGAGTAATGTGATTAGATTAATTAGTTAATTAGTAGTATTAGTAGTAGTAGAATTGTATGGACATAACTTGTCCATGTGTCATCTTATCTCTAAGGTCTTTTATTGACCATGTATAGAGAGAAACATTATTGAGAAAGAATATCAAAAGTAAATCAAAAGAGAGTGAGTAGAAACTATTAGTTTCCCACTTCTTCATGATCAAAATCCTTCTTAATCTTCATCATAAATTCAACAAAATATCTAACAATTGGTATCAAGAGCTTAGATCTATTAGATTTGATATTGGTTAGTGAAAAAAAAATCAATCAATACCCATTAAATCTCAAAAATCAGCAACATTCAAAGTTTATAAAATCTAGATCTAGAAAAGAAAAAACCCAATTTTTCAATCAATCTTCAATCAAATCAATGGAAAGTAGTAGCTACTAAAATCAATATATACAACATCCTTCAATACCACTTTTTCATGGAGAAAAATATGATTTTTGGGCAATCAAGATGAAAACCTTGTTCATGTCTCATGAAGTGTGGGAGATTGTTCAAAATGGGTATGATGAAATTTAAGATACTTCAAAATTAGATCAACCCCAAAAGGATTTACTTAAGGAGAGTAGGAGGAAGAATGCAAAAGCATCCATGTACATCCAACAAGGAGTTGGAGACACCATTGTACCAAGAGTAATCCATTCATATAAAGCTAAAGAGGCTTGGGATCTTCTACAACAAGAGTATGGAGGCAATAAGAAGGTAAAAGAATTAAAATTGCACTCATATAGAAGAGATTTTGAGAATCTTAGAATGAATGAGAATGAATGTTTAAATGAGTTTTCATCTAGAGTTATTAAAGTTGTTAATAATATGATGATGTGTGGTGAGAAGATGGAATAAAGAAGAATTTGTGAAAAGATTTTGATATGCTTACAGGAAAAATTTGAACCCATTATGGCGGTTTTGGAAGAGACTAAAGATTTC
The DNA here is from genome assembly GCA_023531105.1 of Papaver atlanticum. Lineage (NCBI taxonomy): Eukaryota > Viridiplantae > Streptophyta > Magnoliopsida > Ranunculales > Papaveraceae > Papaver > Papaver atlanticum. The sequence continues at coordinate 2,826,301 of JAJJMB010004170.1, read as the reverse complement.
TCTACATTGAAAATGCAAGAGTTATGGGCTTCCTTGAATGTGTATGAGAAAAGGTTATTAAGACACTCCGAAAATTCAATTGAGAGTGCATTTCAATCAAAACTCAACTTGGACTCCAAAAATTCAGCATTGAAGAAAAATGATCACAAGAGTGAATCAACATCAAACTTCAAAGGAAAGGGAAAATGGAAGAAATGAGGAGATAACTCCAACAACTACACAAAGAGTGATTCGTCTCAAGTACCAAGATGCAATTTTTGCAAGAAGAATGGTCACTTGGAGAAGAATTGTTGGAATAAAGGAAAACCCCAATACCATCATTATAAAAAGTAAGGACATTTGGAGAAAGATTGTAGATACAAAGGAGATGAACAAGCCGGTAGAGCGGGAGAAAAAGAAGAAAAACAAAAAATGTTTTATGCTTGTCAAAGTGCTATGGAAACTTCCAAAAGTGAAATTTGGTTTGTGGATAGTGGTTGCACAACTCATATGTCCAGTGAAAAAAGTTTGTTTATTGATATGGATACATCCATAAATTCTTTCGTGAAGATGGGTGATGTACACATGGTTCAAGCTAACGAAAGAGGTACCATTTGTGTGCAAACTATCAATGGAGAAAAATACATTAGAGATGTGTTATATGTTCCGGAATTGGTGCAAAATTTGCTTAGTGTTGGGAAACTTGTGGAGCTTGGGTACGCGGTCCATTTTGAAGATGGATATTGCACCATTTATGACAAGAAACACAAGGAAAAGAGACAAGTCATGAAGAGTATCAAGATGGAGAAAAATAGAAGTTTTCCAATTGTGTTTGAAAAGAAAAAGATGTTGCATTGAGGATGGAAACCATTGATGAAACATGGTTATGGCATAAAAGACTTTGGCATTTGAATTTCAATAGTCTCAAGGTGCTTTCCAACAAGAACATGGTGCAAGGACTTCCACAACATATCAACCACAAAGATGGAGTATGTAAAGGTTGTGCACTTTGGAAACAACATCGCCAACCATTCCCAAAAGGTGTAGCATGGAGAGAAAAAGAACTTCTTGGTTTGGTACATACCGACGTGTGTGGACCAATGAAGACACCAACTCATGGAGGTAATAGATACTTAATTTTATTCATTGATGACTTTACTCGTATGACTTGGGTATACTTCATGAGACAAAAGTCCGAAGTTTTTAGTATCTTCAAGAAGTTCAAGAGCCTTGTTGAAAAGCAAAGTGGTCACTACATCAAAGTTTTGAGAAGTGATAAAGGCAAAGAGTACAATAACAAAGAGTTTGATAAATTTTGTGAAGATGAAGGCTTGGAAAGGAAACTAACCGTGGGTTATACTCCTCAACAAAATGGTGTTTCCGAAAGAAAGAACCAAACCGTGATGGAGATGGCGAGGTCCATGCTTCATGAGAAGGGTATGCCTAAATAGTTTTGGGCCGAAGCCGTTAACACCGCCGTCTACTTAATGAATAGGTGTCCAAAAAAAGCCGTATGGGATAAAACTCCTTTTGAAACATGGAGTGGTAGAAAATCGTAGGTAAGGCATCTCAAAGTTTTTGGTAGTGTATGTTATTCTCAAATTCCAAAGGTAAAGAGAACAAAGCTTGAAGAATCAAATGAGAAATGTATATTTCTTTCCTATAGCCTCCAATCAAAAGGTTATAGGTTGTTTAGCTTGAAAAACAACACAATGATCACAAGCCGTGATGTCTTGTTTGATGAAGGTGCTTCATGGAATTGGGAAGAATGTAAAATAGAGAAGAGAACCATTATTGTTGATGAAGAGCAAGAAAAATCAGCAACAAATGAAGTTGAAGAATGTGAAGAAAATGAGGAAGAATTACCTCAAACACCTCCAAATACAAGACTAGGAGCATCTCCAAGCATGTGTCAAAGTACTAGTGCATCAACATGACCACCATCGGCACCAAATAAGATGCATAGGTTGAGTGAAGTGTATGAAAGATGTAACTATTGTATGGTTGAACCGATTTTTTTTGAAGAAGCATCAAAAGTACCGGTTTGGATAAAAGCTATGGAAGAGGAAGTTGTTGTCATAAATGATAACGATACATGGGATAAAGTAGCAAGGCCAAGTGACAAAGAAGTTATTGGTGTGAAGTGGATCTACAAGGTGAAGTACAATGCGGATGGATCGGTTCAAAGGCACAAAGTAAGGTTGATGGAAAAGGGATACTCGCAACAACCCGACATCCACTACAATGATACTTTTGCACCGGTTGCTCGTCTTGACACCGTTAGAGCCGTGATTGCTATGGCTTCCCAAATAGGTTGGTTACTTTATCAACTTGATGTCAAATCGGCATTTTTGAATGGAGAACTCCATGAAGAGGTCTATGTAGAACAACCACAAGGTTTTGTGATTGAAGGAGAAGAGGACAAAGTATACAAGTTGAAGAAAGCTTTGTATGGCCTCAAGTAAGCACCAAGAGCTTGGTATAGTGAGATAGATGGATACTTCAAAAGGCAAAACTTCAACAAAAGCAAGAGTGAGCCTACACTATATGTGAAGACCAAAGGTACATCTATTCTCATTGTTGCATTATATGTTGATGATCTTATCTTTACGGGTAATGATGTCCATATGATTGAACAATTCAAGAGAGAAATGATGATTAAATATGAGATGAGTGACATGGGTTTGCTCAAGTACTTCCTTGGTATTGAAGTTCATCAAAGTGAAGATGGATTATTCATTTCTCAAAGAAAGTATGCCGAAAAGGTGTTGAAGAAATTTGGTATCCTTGGTTGTAACCCCACATCTACACCACTTGTAGTGAATGAGAAACTCAAGAAAGATGATGGAGGAAGAAAAGTTGATGAGACTTACTATAGAGGTCTTATTGGAAACTTGTTGTATCTTACACATACAAGACCCGACATCATGTTTGCTTCAAGTATGCTTTCTAAGTTCATGAGTTCACCTAGTTATCTACACCTTGTCGTGGCAAAGAGGTTGATGAGGTACATACAAGGAACAACGAATTTTGGAATCATGTATTCAAGAAATTTGGATGCGACTTGGGAGGGTGTATTGATGACTTGAAGAGTACATCGGGGTATGCTTTTCTCTTGGTTCAGGTATATTTTCTTGGGCATCGAAGAAGCAACCAACCGTAGCTCTATCCACGGCGGAAGCGGAGTACATTTCGGCATCAATAGCTACATCTCATGTTGTATGGCTAAGAAGAATCATGGAAGACATCCAAGAGAAGCAAGAAGGGTTCACCGAAATATTTTGTGACAACAAATCGGCAATTGCTATGTCCAAAAATTCGGTCGAGCATTGTAGAACAAGGCACATCAAACTCAAGTATCACTTCATTCGAGAAACTGTTGAAGATGGTGAGATAGAACTCAAGTATTGCAAGACGGAAGATCAATTGGCGGATATATTCACCAAGGCACTTCCCAAAGGCAAGTTTCAAAATTTTAGAGAATTACTAGGAGTTATGGATCATCACATTAAGGAAGAGAATGTTGAGTAATGTGATTAGATTAATTAGTTAACTAGTAGTATTAGTAGTAGTAGAATTGTATGGACATAACTTGTCCATGTGTCATCTTATCTCTAAGGTCTTTTATTAACCATGTATAGAGAGAGAAACATTATTGAGAAAGAATATCAAAAGAATATCAAAAGAGAGTGAGTAGACACTATTAGTTTCCCACTTCTTCATGATCAAAATCCTTCTTAATCTTCATCATAAAATCAACAAAATATCTAACAGGATCTATGTCCCACAAGGGCTTCCTCTTCAGGGTTACCCAAAAGAGCCATTGAGGATTAATATATTGTTCAAATACATTCAGGAAATGCTATCAGGGAACAGTGCTATTATTGCTGAAACGGGTGATTCCTGGTTTAATTGCCAGAAACTGAAATTACCCGAGGGGTGCGGGTAAGAAATTTGCATGAACCTGGTATTCTTGTTTATATAGTTTTTAGATCTTAGTCAGTAAGCATATATACCTATATGGGGGTTGTCATTGCAGGTATGAATTCCAAATGCAGTATGGGTCAATTGGTTGGTCAGTTGGTGCAACACTTGGATATGCACAGGCTGCAAAGGATAAGCGAGTGATTGCTTGTATAGGTGATGGAAGCTTCCAGGTGACTGCACAAGATATATCAACAATGTTGAGATGTGAGCAGAACACCATCATCTTCCTGATAAATAATGGAGGGTACACCATCGAAGTTGAAATCCATGACGGACCGTACAATGTGATCAAGAACTGGAACTACACTGGTTTGGTTGATGCTATTCATAATGGTGATGGAAAATGCTGGACTACCAAGGTATATCGGGTTCCCATTTGGATATCTACTTTATAGTTCGCTTGCGTTGATATTGAAAATCCACGGCTGACCTTGTTAAATTTTATCCGGTTTGATGATTTTAGGTTCAATGCGAGGAAGAACTGGTGGAAGCGATTGAGATTGCCACTGAAGTTAAGAAGGATTGCTTGTTTTTCATTGAGATTATAGTTCACTAGGATGATACAAGCAAAGAGTTGCTGGAATGGGGTTCAAGGGTTTCTTCTGCAAACAGTCGTCCACCAAATCCTCAGTAAACACGTTCCAAGCTCAGCGTAGTAATCAGACACAGTCCAAATTACAATGGTGTTACACTCAATACAGCCCAGTTCGCTTCATCGCGCACTTGTCTGTTACTGTTATTATTTGTCGAGTCTGTTTTATCTCTCAGTTACAGATTGTTTGATTTCATTGTTTAGTGGAGAGATCAATTACTCATTTGATGCAAAATCTTATCAATTTTCTTATTTCTCTTTAGGAGCACTAATGATTCAATGAGAGTGCAGTAGACAATATTCCTCTACTTGGTTATTACAAATTTGCATGAGGCAATGTCTATGGTACATAATACCTTGCCCACGCTAGGCCAGCCTTGAGCATGTCTAGAGCCCTAGTTTCATATAATATCATCTAAATGAAACACTTGTTTAAAAACAAATTCTAAATGAAAGAGAGACGACTCGAAATGGGAATCCAAGATTTTTACTTCACCAATTCATCCATCTCTGTTTCCCTGCTAGTAAAGTTCTACCGTTTTTTCCCAACCAAAAAGTTGGAAAAAAAGTTCGTGTAAATTTTCTTTCGAAGTTTTATCTTTCTCAAGCCAAGGGACTATGGTGCATAGTGATTATTAACATTTATCAGCTATTTAAGATGCCTTCAACCGCCAATTTATTTTTTGTTTTCCCTCCAGACATCTAGTGATCAACATTGTAAATAGGTAATCCTTTGATTCCTTTGTGAATCATTAAATCTAAAACCGAGACTAAACCCAAGATTGAAACGATTGGTTTCTTGTAGTATTTTCAGGACATTTGCCATTTAAATGAAGGGCAGGCAAAATACCCAGACATCATTAATCTATGAATAAATTCAATATCCTCCTACGTCTCAACTGCCAAAATACATTTGCTCCCAATTTTTCTATTTTGGTTTATGAGAATCTAAAACATCAAACACCGTGATCGAATGACTTGTTTATAAATGTAGAGAATTAATGTCATGAAAAATGAAAACCTGACCCAGCTTTTTGTTCAATTGTAAATTTGAGACTAACTACCACATCACATTTTCATGCAAATTAGGATGTTCAAATTTCGTGAGTTTGGACGTTTACCTAGGGGAAGGGACATGGAGAAACCAAAACCAAATAGTACACATTCTCATTTTGGGAGAGTTTCGTTATCAAAATTGTGGTTTCCAACAAGTTTGATTTAATCTAAAAAAAAATCTCTTCAAATTCTACATAAACGATACCTAAGAGCCGAAGAGCAATTAACTAGGGTGCGGCAGTTTCTATATTTCCTGCTCTTCCAAGTCAAGGGCTGGGTGAAACGAAGAAAAAAATTTACAAAAATCAAGCCACATGTAAAATCTAAATATATGGTGAGTCATAAAACCCTGGACATCTCTTGAAGGGCATCTTTTGAAAGTCTTAACCAAGGGAAAATGCGTATTGAAATCGTCATATAATTTTGAGATGAACTGATGAAAGAATGTCTTTTGGGGCGCAAAACAATTTTACTCGGTGACATCATCTCACTATGGGGTCGAGTGTACATGTAAAGATATAAAAGAGCTATGGCTGCTAATCTTGGCCGTGGGTGGATGATGAAATGTGTCCAAAACTCCAAATGCGTAAAGCCATTGTCTTGTTCATAAAAATAAGGAGAAACAAGTACAAAATAAATTAAAGAAAAAAGAATCGAAATTGAGCGTCACTGGGAGTTGGTTGGTGGCACTTTTAACTAAATTCTTGTGTGGGTTTGGGTTGATTTATGAATCAACATGTATGATCAGATTTAATCAACAATAAATTTGTGAAATTTATTTATTTATTTTGTTTTGCTAAGTTTTAGACAAAAAAACGTTAGAAAACCCCAAGGAATATCTCACCGCATGAACTAATTGTAGTTACTTCCGATAACGACCTTTGTGATACTCGGTTGCTTGTTTCCGAATATGCGCCCTCATGTTGTTTCTGAAGATGTGTCCTCCCTGTAGTTGCATCTTTTCTGCTACTACACCCAAGATGATCTTAACCATCAAAACACACATCAAACACACATCAAGACAAGATAAAGAACTTAAAAGTAAAGGGAGACAGATCTTTTACGTGGTTCGGTCTCTTGAGACCTACATCCACGGGATTTCACTATAATATGAGGTGTTTACAAGATCTCCATTGGAGGAGGCTCTCATGGAGCTCTAAGGAAGAAGAATGAGGCTAGTCTTAGCTAGAGACCATCAAAAAAATCCCCCCTAACCTATTTCTTTTTCTCTTTTATAGGGTAGGTAGTTACATAGAATTACATTTATGCCCTTAGGGATGACTAGATAGGATAAGACTAAGTGGTTGGGTATACATTGTGTAGTAGGTTGTATTATATATAGTAGGATACTTCGGCTTCTAATCTTGCGCCACGTAGCGAGATGATCTTTTGCACTCACAATTTGCTCCTTTGGTTGAGGGTTGTTGGAAATATAATCCTTAAGCAAAATCATCATCATCGGGCGCGACTTTGAAGGCGATAGGAGTGGCTGAGCGAGATTTCCGAACATGCTTGGTTCTGATCTGGCTTCACTTCTGTAAAGTGTTTGCTTGGTTCTGAGCATACTTCAATAAGTATGCTCCTGTAGCATTTGAGAGGATGAGTTTTTGAACCAATCCAAAATATATGTAAATGAAATGAAATAAATTGAGATAAGTTCTAGAAGAACAAGTTTGAGATAGATAAGTTTTGAAACTTATAGCTTTTCACTGTGTAGAAAGGCTTATGTGTGTAATTCATCGTTGTGGGGTCTGCCAAATGACTTCGGATTGCAGTCCGAGGTCTTGCCCCAAGGACTTACTGAATGCCTCGAATCGTGCAGCTGCACGATTGATCAGATGCCTTCGGATGGTAGTCAGAGGTCTTATTTCGTGCTCCGAGATATATCGGATGCTCATATCTTTGGGGACTCAAAATGTCTTCGGATTGTAATCCGAAGTCTTTCCCTGAGGACTTACTGATTGCCTCAAATCACGTAGATGTAAGAATTTATTAAATGCCTTCGGACGGTGGTCCGAGGTCTTACTTCGTGCTCAAGTCGGAGGCTTGTTTCTGTGGGGACTCAAAATGTCTTCGGATCGTAATCCGAAGTCTTGCCCCGAGGACTTACA
>JAJJMB010004170.1:2705990-2818566 GCA_023531105.1 Papaver atlanticum | reverse complement strand
AAAATGTCTTCGGATCGTAATCCGAAGTCTTGCCCCGAGGACTTACAGATTGCCTCAATCTGTGATCCGAGGACCTGTACCTTTGTTGAGGGTATACACTGCCCCCTTTGGTTTTTGAAAGCTTAAGAGCTTATAGCTTTTGAAAGCCAAAGTCAAGGTTTGCCCCTAACTTCATTTTCTGACAATATCATTTATGATGCTACAGCCTGTAGCTTGTACCTGCATAGATCAATCAAATATTAGCAATGAAGTAAATTCAAAATCATAATGAAATGATTGTAATTGAACCTTGATACAATTTTACTGTTGTACTTGTGTGCGATTTTATATGAGGGTCACACCATAGTGGTATCCCTTTCGTCCTTGGACAAGTTATGGGTTATAAGTCCGAGAAGTGATTAACTTCCCATTTGGCTAGATAAACTCTTACAATACAAGTCGAGGATTTCAAGGATCCTTCTGATGCCGAGCATGTGCCCCTATCGGACATATATTCGTAGGTTCTATACAGTGCTTCTTTGTCGGAAGGCACCTGCCCCATAGTCGGCTCGTGGCGCATACTATGATGAGGGAGATACCTCTGATAGTTGATTCGCACTTCAGCCTAAAGTGAGTCAACCACAGGGTACCTCCTGAAGTACAGGACATCATCTGATTCGCGATCGAGATGGCATTACCCTAGGTCATTGTTTCCATCTCGGGTAGCTTAGGGAGTCCCCGCATCATCCAACTTTTATGGTCAGATGGCATTGCCCTAAGTCACTTTCCGTATCAGGCAGCTTGAGCATTGCTCGCATCATCCTGTTAAGGATGAAATGGTGTGGATAAAACCTTACCATTTGTGATGGTCTTGAGGAGGTGTTTCCTTGCATAGAGGTCATGCCCCTGTTACAACTCGTGATGGTCTTGAGGAGATGTTTCCTCGCATAGGACTAGTATCCCGATGACCATTCGTGATGGTCTTTAGAAGAGACTTTCTCGTATGGGGCTTATAGCCCGACTACCATTCGTAATGGAAAAAATATTACACTAAGTAAACCGACAAACAACATATATAATTCATGCATTCAACAGATGAAAATAATAAATTGAACAATCACATGAAAATAAATTATATGGCATCGAGAAGAGGTTTTCTCGGATGGGGCTCATAGCCCGATTACCATCGTGATGGTCTTGAGAAGATATTTTCTCGCACGAGGGTTTGGTTTACCCCGATATCATTTGTAAATGGCCTCGATAAGATGTTTTCTCATATGGGGATCATGTCCCTATTACCATCTGTAATGGACAAGTTTTATATTAAGAACACTAAATTACCGTGCAAAAAACACACATTTGACAAGAGGGAGATATTTATATCACATTCATGCAACATTCATTCAATGTCCCTGCAAGCAAATACATACATATAGAACAAGAGGAGGATGTATGCATGATACACCAAGTAACCCTGCAGGAAAACGCATATATATAACAAGCAGATTTACCATACATACATCAAGTGAAACACAAACACAACAATAGCTTTATTGCGGATTACGACTAATCCGACTCTAACCTTGCTGCATGATAAGCGTGCCTTTATGCAGATTTCAACTAATATGACTCTATCCTTATCTAGCATAATGCTAGTCCCTAATGCATGATAAGCATGCCTTTATACGGATTACGTCTAATCCGACTATACTTTATGCGGATAATTAATCTGACTTAACTGAATTCATCCACCATATCGAGATTTGCTGCAAAACATCAAATGTTAATCCATCAAATTTAACGTTAAAGCATTAAATGATTTTAAAGCATTTACTTTATGTAAACAGTTTCTGTTCATTTTCATGCGATAAGGTGTCGCATTGTCATTTATTGTGATTCTCGTTGTGGAGCAGGTGCGCTAGATTGCGGCACTCGATTCTGGATGTACCAGTGCGATAGTATATCGGATCAAGACTCTGGAAGTACCAGTTGTGCGATACGTATATCGGCTTAAGTATTTGAGACTAGCTATTCTTAGCTTTCTCTTAAGCAAAATTGTGCCTTGGTTAAGCATATTGATATTCATTATTGAATGTAAATAGATGAGTTAGAAACTGCTCCATTCCTCCTTAGACTGGAAAGAATGGAAGGAGATTGTATCGTCCTCGAGCTTTGTAGCTTTTATCATGAGGTTGCTGTTTGCCTCTTAAACCCCTGGAAAATCCAATTGCTGGTTAGTAGAAGTAAATAAGGTATATTTACAAATGAAAATGCTTCAAATCCTATCAGTGATTAGGCATTTTTGAGTTTATTTATAAAATGATAAATGTCAAAGATAAAGAGATGAAAATGTCCCATGTTGTGGACGTTGTTTGCAAGCTAAATTTTGAGCTCGGAGAACTCGGGTGCACTGTTGCGGCTGATCTGAGATGAATGCGTATAGCATGTAAGCATTCTAAGCATATTATATTATGATAATTTACTATGAATGGCATGTTAGATGACATGCATTAAAATGTATTTAGTTTAAGTCTTTGAGACTATTGATACTTAGCCTTCTTTGGAGCTAGATAGCGTGTAACTGAATCATGTCAGTTGCTTCTCTGTATTGGCGAATCACTCCGGCCCCTGTGTATTTCAATTAAAGGTTAATAACCATTCAAAAGAGTTAAAGTCAAGTTATTATGGCATAATTAAAAGAGAGTAATATCTAGGGCTGGCAACAGATAACCGATATCCGAGATTCGTTTCCGAAAATCCGACATCCTATAGGATTTAATCCTAAATATCGGATATCGGTATCGGATATTCTATCGGATTTTACCTATTAACGATATCGGAATCGGATAAGGCTGCTTCCGTTAGGTTAATATCCGACATCTGATAGCCTAAGGGTGTACTTGTAATTTCCTACCCATAGGTATTATATATCGACTGTCAGAGAACCTAATACTCTCTAGTCTCTACTGAATCTCTATTCTATAGTCTCTCTTATTACGTTTTTTCATTCTAAAAACTCAACAAAAAAGATATTCGAGAAGTTTGAGAAGATTGAGAGAGAGGAACTGAGTGACTGAGTGATCTACTACATCTATTTGATCAAGAAGTTTGATAATCAGAGACTCTCAGAGAAGTAAGTCATGAATCTAATCTATTGTTTCAAAGTTAGGTTTCTTTTTTCCCCCAAATCGATTGCATATTTTGATGTTTAATTTTGATGTTCTTCTAATCTAATCGAAACCCTAAGTAAGCCATGAATGTTTCTATGTTTAATTTTGAGATTCTGAGAATCAATTTTTTCCAGAGAAAATTAGGTTACTAATGCATTTGTAGCATTTCATCCTGGCTCACAGTATGCAGATAAACAAAATAGTCTTGATGAATTCTTCATCGGGTATTTAAAAAATTATCAAGTTTGTAATAGTCTTTATTTTGATCTTGTTGAACTCAAAATTGGAGAAGTTGGTCTCAACAATAATGATTTATTACTTGTCTAATTGTCTTTGTTAAGAAGAAGTTGAATTTGAATCTGTTGTAGTAGAAGAAGTTGAATTGGAGTCTGACTTTGTTATGTTATGCTAATTATGTGGTGAATTGGAGTCTGAGATGCAATTTTTTTTATTATTGTTTAGTTTAGTTGAAATTCTTGCTTCTTCACTATTCATTACTACAGATATTGACATATTGTGGATCTGAACTGGGTATGGTATGCAAACCACATGAATCTTCTCCATGTTGTTTAATCTTTGTTCTCAGTCTCACTCACTCTCTATAGTGTTGGGGTGATTACTGCTAGCTTTTGCATTTTATAGGAAAACAGTAGGATGTCGTGTATTTCAGGTATACCACAACTTTTTGGTTATGGATATCTTTCACCCATGTAAACAATCTTTCATATAACATTATGACGAAAACCATTAGTGAAGCTCTGAAGAATAGTACAATTAAACATGTATTGATAGATAAACGATCCTGCAAATCAAATCCTGCAATTTAGTCCTAAGTATAGTGTTTTTGTTTGTTTGTTTTGCTTTGAACTGACTTGGTTATGGTTTGTTCCGCTTCAAGCATCTCAGGTAGGTATGGAAAGCGTCTTGTTTCTATGAGTGAAATTCTTGCTTCTTCACTATTGCTTAGTTTAGTTGCTTCTTCTTTTTCTTATCTTGTTTTGATGCTACCATCTACTATTAGTTATATGTGAATGAATCAAACAAGGATGTTATAATGTCTTGTTTCTATGAGTGAATGCTTACTGAAATTCTTGGGTTGTTGTTGTTCTCAGAATGTCTCAAAGTGAAAAATCATCCAATAGAGTTGGAACTTCAAGATGCAGTCAACCAAATCTCGAACAGCCAGAACAAGAAGATCAAAGTGGTTCAACAATTGCTTCAACAGCACCTTCTTCGAGTAATAAGAGATCATTAGCAGAAGTAAAAGATGAAGACCATCCATTTGTTATTGATTTATTGAAGAAATTGCGTACAACAAGGTCACCGTCATAGGATGAATTCACTAGGAAAATCATTGTACAGCCTGTTAAAGGAAAGCCGGATGAGGAATAGGCTGTCCGTATGGGTGAATGTCATCATTGTAAAAAGTTGATACCTTCTTTGATGTAGGTAAATCTTCTTTTCTTTTCCTTTGCTTAGTTCTTATCCTTTGCTTTTGCTAGGTACCAAAATCTTATCTATGTAAACTTGGTATGTCATTAGTACTATCTGATAAACCATTTGCCAGGTCGTAGGCACGGGCACTGTGCTGTACTAACAATTACAAGAAAAATATTTTGGATAAAATTACGTGGAACTAAAGTGTGTAGAAGATAGGTAAAAATCAAGCTGGTCACATCTTTTAAAGCTGATTGTTCTAGTACTTCTGTAGATAGCACTGTATATGTAACAAATGTTGTGATATGTACTAACAGAAGTGGAGTGCACTTGTGATAAAACATACCGCAACACATTGTGTTTTTAATAGTATTGTATTTGTCATTGAAGCTTAACCTCCATTACAGTGTTAGGCCTGGTATTCACTTGGTATTTACGAAATTTATTGTATAATGAAATACGGAGAACAAACAGTAGTGGAGTGCACTTGCGAGAAGAAGTCACTTTTATTTTCCTTGAAGTTGCTAACTGCAGCTGTGATTTTCCTTATGTCTTCTAATACCCATTTTTCTTTTCTTTGATTAAGTATTTGTCCATCTACTTCTAAGCACTGTTAATTTTTTGTGATTGCAGATATGGAAGTCGTCGATTGAAGTTGATGCAATGATGCAACATGCAACCAGGCAGCCAAAGAAGATCATCACTAAGCCTGCTGACATTGTTGTTTAGTCAATGTTACAAGAAAACATTGTAGTTTGTTTGTTTGTAGTTGCAGACTGTTTGTAGTTTGTTTTTTCATGTGTGATGTGACTGAGAGACTGGGAGTAGTGTTTGTGTTTTGTCTTTCAGGTTACACTGAACAAAAAACTCTTTACTCTGTTAAATTCTTAAATTTTCAGCATTTGCTTCTGTTTCCACAAAACCGGATTTTAACGGATAAAAATCCGATATACGATAGCTTAACCTTAACCTTATCGAATTGGATTTTTTGATATCCGACGGATGTTATCGGATATCCGCTAACCCTTAACCTTAACCTTATCGTTATGGCCAATATCCGGCGGATATTTATCCATTGAAAGCCCTAGTAATATCCATTGTAACTTGTGAGCTTTTAACTAAGCATATGTATTTCATAGTAAGTTGGATATACTATTTAAACTTGATGGATTACATTTGGCTGTAACATAATAAATTTCAGAGATAGGGAGATAAGAATGTCCCTGTATAGTTTGCTGCTCTCGAGGTGATTCTCCTATCGTGGCAGTCTTTGCGAGTATGGATGTACCATCGTGGATGATCCAAGAGCGAATGCTCTTGACAGCACATGATTGTTGGTCTTGAAATGACCATCTAGAACAGAGGACATGGAAGAGACCTTCTGTTGAGCATATTAGCATGCACCTGTTGATCATGAAATGTATCAAAATTCTTTGATTCAAAGTATCAAACGATTATTTAAGTGGAAAACATGTAGTTGTTGTTAATCAAAATACTATTTAGTATGGCATGCTATGTATGTAATAATCAAAAGTAATCAGTAAATAGAAGTAGGATAGTATGTTATCCGAGTTGCTATTCCGAGATGATCATATGAGTCTGAGTATATCGGTGACAAGTCCGAGCAGATGCCCCTTGTCCGATGACTTGGTAAGTCCAAGTTCATGCTCTGGTTGTCCGACTTTAATCGTGTTGATTATCTGTCCGATATCGCCTGGTACGATATAGGTTGAACTTCGTCGTGTGGATATTCTCTGCACGAGCCGACGAGAATTGATTGTCCGATCCCAATCATGAGGATCTGTCCAAGATGGCTGCTCCAAGATAAGCCTGGCGAGCATGGATGAACAATCTAAAATAGGTGCAATAGCTGTGTCCCTCTGTTGAACATATTAGAGTGCACCTGCTGTTCATGAAATGTATTAAATTTCTCTGAATTCAAAACATCAATCATTTATTTAAGCATTTGAGTATGAAGCTTTTAGCTATAACTAATCTAGCATCTCATGTATGCAATTAGAAAAGTAAATCAGAAAATAGATGTGGGATAGAGTGTTATCCGAGTTGTTGATCGGGTGACAAGTCTGAGATGATGCTTCTTGTGCGATGTCACTGTCACGATCCGAGTTCATGCTCCTTTGAGCTCTTGTTGGTTCTTATCGTGCTGGATGATTTCTGTTCCGATATCGCTTCTGGTCCGATTAGATCGGTTGAGCTTTGATTGTCCGTCCGAGATTGTAGCTTGGAGGTGAACTGACGAGTCCGAGTGGTGGTTGAACATCGTCTTGCTGATTGCTTCTTTACGAGTTGATAGGCGGTATCTTTCCGATCTAATCGTGTGAAGTTGATGCCCTGAGTTGAGCAGTACTTCCAGTACGAGATGGTTGCTCTAATTGAGCTGTCCGATATGGATTCTATTTCCGATATCTCTTGTAGTCCGAGCTATGGTTGGACTTCATCGTACTGATTGGTTTCCGGCCTTACATCCCTCGATCTTGTGAAAGATGCTCCACTAGAAATATCCTTGTTCCTAATAAAGAAGATACTTCGGATCCTGCTTGGACAAATCGAAAAATATAATCGATAAATAGAATGACATCTTGTTCATTAACATCTCGGAAATATGTTGAATTCTGACATATTTCCGAACAGATATTGCGACACCCATCAAAGGGGTTAGCTTTGTCATTATTATCAAATACCCATGGTCTGATGTGGATAATGACAAAGCTAACCCCTGGTCGCAAATATTTGTTGATAATAATTTCACATCAACTACCCCTTTATTTGTTCACTTAACTTTATAATTAATAAAAAAAAAACGAGCATGTTGATTATATTAAAACTCGGAGGCACCAATAATTATAGTTCATCATGGGTAGGGACACAATTGCTGACATAATAACTTCTATACGAAATGCTGACATGGATAAAAAAGGAACGGTTCGAATAACATCTACTAATATTACCGAAAACATTGTGAAAATACTTCTACGAGAAGGCTTTATCGAAAACGTGAGAAAACATCGAGAAAGCAACAAAAATTTCTTGGTTTTAACCCTTCGACATAGAAGGAATAGGAAAGGGCCATATAAAACTATTTTAAAACGTATCAGCATGCCTGGTCTACGAATCTATTCTAACTCTCAACGAATTCCTAGGATTTTAGGAGGAATGGGTATTGTTATTCTTTCTACTTCTCGAGATATAATGACAGACCGAGAAGCTCGGCTAGAAGGAATCGGAGGAGAAATTTTGTGTTATATATGGTGATCTTTCTGATATCTGAATTGAATTGGTAACTTCCTATATTGTGAAAAAAAGAAAAAAAAGAAGGACCGGTTGCCTAATTTCACTCCTCCTCCATTAGTTGATACTTCAAGGGGGTTACCCGAAATGAAAGAACAAAAATGGATTCATGAAGGTTTAATTACTAAATCACTTCCCAATGGCATGTTCCGGGTTCGCTTAGATAATGAAGATCTGATTCTAGGTTATGTTTCAGGAAGGATCTGACGTAGTTTTATACGGATACTACCAGGAGATAAAGTCAAAATCGAAGTAAGTCGTTATGATTCAACAAGGGGATGTATAATTTATAGACTCCGCAATAAAGATTCGAACGATTAGGTTTTTTTTTTTTTGACATTATTTTTGTGGGGATACAACTCGAGGTTAAAAATTGCAAGAGACTTATTTTCTTCCAAGGAGTAGATTCGGAATTAAGGTAAGGAATGACAAATATGAAAATAAGAGCCTATGTTCGTAAAATTTGTGAAAAATGTCGACTGATTCGCCGATGGGGACGAATTATAGTAATTTGTTCCAACCCGAGACATAAACAGAGACAAGGATAATCCTTCGAAAAAAGGACCCAATGTACAAATAAAATGAAGGATCAGTTTTAACCTGAAATGGATATATCCGTATATCTCTGACTCATATTGATGAGATGATAAAAGATGGAAAAACATATACCAAGAGTTGGTTCACGTAGGAATGGACGTATTAGTTCACGTAAGACTGGACGTAGAATACCAAAAGGAGTTATTCATGTTCAAGCAAGTTTCAACAATACCATTGTAATGGATCGCTATAACTGACTCCATTCAGTTCACCGCTATAGAACTCAACAGTTACACCTACCTGTTCGACACTATACTTGGATTCTGCCCTTCTAAAAGGAACATCGGCTCTCACAATTCCGTCTCCGTCTACCAAAACTACTGAAAATGTTTCAAAAAAAAAGTAGGCATGCGACGTACAAAAAGCTCATGGCCTTCTTTATCTCTAAAGATAGGATGTCCTAACCACCCAACGGCTATTCCATCCCCGCTGTCCATAGTATTTTTTAACTCATCCGAAAGAAACGGTGGTAAATGGATTATTTACCGATCTGGGTTTGATAAATTTCACCATTTTAGGTAAAAGTAGATTCCATTCTAGAGCTGTATGCAATGCGCAAAAAATGCATGTACGGTTCTTCAATTCGATTTTT
The DNA here is from genome assembly GCA_023531105.1 of Papaver atlanticum. NCBI lineage: Eukaryota > Viridiplantae > Streptophyta > Magnoliopsida > Ranunculales > Papaveraceae > Papaver > Papaver atlanticum. The sequence goes on along the minus strand of JAJJMB010004170.1, from coordinate 2,809,482 downwards.
TCTTGTCTCTTTCGATGATTGAGATATAGGAAGCATTCATTATGTTATATCATCAGGGTAATGATCCACCAACCTGCTAGCTCTTTTTACGAGGCACAAACAGGAGAATTTGTCCTGGAAGAGGAATAACTGTTGAAACTTCGCGAAACCCTCACAAGGGTTTATGTACAAAAAACGGGCAATCCGTTATGGGTTGTATCCGAAGACATGGAAAGGGACGTTTTTATGTCAGCAACAGAAGCCCAAGCTCATGGAATTGTTAATCTTGTAGCGGTCGAAAATACCGGGGACTTCACGTAAATTTGTGATTCCATTCCATTTCGAACCACAATTGACTGAGCTATGTTATTTCCTATTTTATTTTATTTTACCGAGGTTAAAAGTGGTAGTGGTAAAATAATCAATGAGACGATAGGAATTCAGAATCATCCGGTTAGGATTGATCTAAACCAGACCATTTTATATGCGATCCAGCATGCCAACTATTAGACAACTTATTAGAAATACAAGACAGCTAATCAGAAATGTCACAAAATCCCCTGCCCTTCGGGGATGTCCTCAGCGTCGAGGAACATGTACTAGGGTGTATGTGCGAATCGTTCATATCATGAACTGGAACAAAAGAAATGGTACTTTTTTGACAGTATCAATGATTAGGAATGGAAAAACCCCATATCACTATCGAATAAAGGACCTCTATTGTGTATGAAATTTATGGTTTCCTTTGGTATAAATCCAATCATCTCAACTAGAGATGAGAAGCAACTCCCCATTGGTAGCAAATGGTTATCCATTAAGCGGGGGAATGGAATGGTATTTTAGAAGCAGAGAGATTATGCTCCCATCCTTGCAAAAACAGACTAACATGGTCAGCTACCTAACCAACCTTCATAATGAAATGTTGTTACTGTATGGGTGGATCTAGTTGTGAAAAGACCTATTACTGGATAATTCATGGGTAGAGATAAAGAGTGTGAACTGTACAAGTTACTAAATAAGTAAGAGGCTCCGGTGTATAGAAAGGACCTCACCGTTTAAACATTAACCATAGAAACGAGGGAACCCACAATTTATCGTTTTTTATTTACTTTTTTTGATACCAAGTATCAATAAAATTTCTTATTTCAAGATGAAATGAAATGCCTCAAAAAAATCGTGGTTGGGAAGGTCATAGTAGCAAAATCCATTGGAATTTTTATTTTATACATCGGAAGAATCTGTTTTGTTATTAATAGACTAGGGAGAAAAGAATGACTGAAAGAAAAGAAATCAATTAGTTATTCATCAAAGTTTCATTTGATTCAATGACCAGAATTAAACGAGGATATATAGCTCGGAGACGTAGAACAAAAATTCGTTCATTTGCATCAACCTTTCGGGGGCGCATTCAAGACTTACTCGAACTATGACTCAGCAGAAAATGATAGCTTTAGTTTCGGCTCATCGGGATAGGGGCAAGCAAAAGAGATATTTTCGTCGTTTGTGGATCACTCGTAATCTATTAGTTTGGTGATTACTCTTATGGACCAATGAAATAACTATGGTTTGATACATAATAAAAAGTCCATCTCCTTGTATAATAGGCGAACAGGTTCAATAATCAATATTCCTTTGTTTATCAATTCTGTAAGATTTAGATCTTTTTGAATACATTAAAACTCAGAGGCATCAATAATTATAGTTCCCAATAATTTCACTTAAATGACATTGCGAATAAAGCCATTAGACCAAATATGTTGATAATATTTGGGTTTGATAATAATGACAGAGCTAACCCCTTTGTCATTATTATCAACAAATATTTCCGACACCCATCCTGGTCTGACGTGGGTTAGCTTTGTCATTGTCTGGCCGAGATTGTTGCTCCGATATGGATTGAGTCCAATTGACTCTGTAATTCTTCACGAGTTGTTCACCCGAGATGATACTGATGGTGGTCTGTAATCATAATTTCTCCGATATGACTTCGTCCATCATCAATTTTCTGCAACAGCAAGTCGACTAAGTGAGCAATCATGATGTGAATAAACTCGTTTGGTAATTGCTATGTGAATCGGCACGAGGAGATAGTGGAGAAAAAGCCCTAAATCAGGCTATGATGCTGATGATTATCTGCAATCGTGAATCACAGTTTAGTGGCTTCTCCGATGTAGCTCCTGTGAGTCAGGGATATGAGAATTGGTGACTGACTTCAATTGGTCAGCACGACACAGCTGAAGCTCTCTTCGCTGAGTGGTTTTTTGCTCCGATTTGACTTCTCCGATGTAGTTTCTTCTATCATCGATAACAATATAGCTGCATAAAACAAATCGTGTGGGTGATTAGTCAATGAAAACCCAAATTAACTCTTATCGTATGAAACGCGAGATGCATCATCAACTGTTCATACAATTCTATTCATAGGAGAAAACCCAAATTAAAACCACCATTTTTCTGTTTTTAAGATAAAATCCGTAAATGGGTTTATAAAACAAGGTTTGGAAATCATAGATCGATAGATAAAACTTGTTTTCAAAGAAGATTTTGAAAGAAATTTCTGATTTTTGTTCCATGAGAGATTTTTCTCAAAACTTGTAGATCTGACATAATAAGAACAATATATAGGAAGAAGAATTTTCGATTCCCAATCGATTGTTGATGGCAAATCTGCTTATTTCAGTGCTTGATGAAGCTTTTCTTCGTCATCTCCGCTGTAGAGATTTCTCTCCTTTTTCTGTTTTCTCTTTATTAGTCTCTGTTTGGACGAGACATTTTGTTATCTGAAGTTCTTGTATCTTTGACAACAATACCCCTGAAACTCTTATTTCAACTAGATCTTCATTGGATCTGTTACAGAACTTGCTGGTAGTGAATTACTGATCTTCACAGGGACTAGCCATCGCATTAGTCCCTGTTTCTAGCACCAAAATGTAGTTGCATCTTTTCTGCTACTACACCCAAGATGATCTTAACCATCAAAACACACATCAAACATACATCAAAACAAGATAAAGAACTTAAAAGTAAAGGGAGACAGATCTTTTACGTGGTTCGGTTTCTTGAGACCTACATCCACGGAATGTCACTATAATATGAGGTGTTTACAAGATCTCCATTGGAGGAGGCTCTCATGGAGCTCTAAGGAAGAAGAAGGAGGCTAGCCTTAGCTAGAGACCATCTAAAAAATCCCCCTAACCCATTTCTTTTTCTATTTTATAGGGTAGGTGGTTACATATAATTATATTTATGCCCTTAGGGATGATTAGATAGAATAAGACTAAGTGGTTGGGTATACATTGTGTAGTAGGTTGTATTATAGTAGGATACTTCGGATTCTAATCTTACGCCACGTAGCTGGATGATCTTTTGCACTCACACTCCCATAGGAAGAACACGATGTAGCTACTTCTTTTGCGGCAATAAATCCAGTTTAAAGAAACAAATAATAATCACGAATATCCTAACTAACAATCTATTCAATTTCCTCCGGCATTCCAGTCTCCCAGCAGACAAAGTACATTTTTTCCCAATATTTCAGTTTTGGTTTATAAAAATCAAACACCGTGTTCTGAATAAACTATCTATATACATAAACAAGTACCATGAAAATGAAAATTTGACCTGGCTTGTTTGTTAATTGTGATTATTGATATATACTTATCTGAATCTGAGATTCTCAACACATAAAACTATCATATAACATTTTCGAAAAACATTTTAGTGTTTGGTCGTGACATGCGGCATTTAATTTGCGTGAATTTGGACATTTATAGTAAAGAAGATTACTTTTACCTGCAGGGGAAAAACTGAACCAAATCAAATGTGAAATGTTAACAAATGTGAATTTTGATTGGGAAAGAGTTATTTTTTTTCTCCGATACTTATTATTTTGGTCCTGATACTCGACGAGGGAGATGTTTTACAAAAGAGCTAACCATCTTTTAAGGGGAAAAAAGAAAGATATGATGGCTAAGCACGCATGGATGACATGAATGTCCGAATGTGTGAAGCCAATCTTTTTTGGCTTGTTCATAAATTTTGAGTCATAATTCAGATGTGTAATGGTTAATATTTTTGTTGACAACTCGTAACAACATATTTCAAGTACCCAAGCAGATTTCAAATCACAAAACAAATTTAAATCACCTAGAAAATTGTAAAATTTTAAGACATGTGACAGAGTTTTAAGTAAAGATAGTAAAGTGATTGTATTGATGTAAACGACCTACAAGGGTTGTTGTTTTATATATAGGAACAACAAAAGTAAAAAACAGAGAACGGCAAAAAGGATTTAACCTAATGCAGTGAAAGTAGAGGATAAAGAGAAGTTAGCAATAACCCCTCAGTTACAAAATAAAACGAACTTAAAGATAAACTGAAAGACATATATGTCTAACATCCCCTCAATCTGATGTAGTGTCTGCACAATGCATCCGTTGGTTTGCAAGAGTGTAGAAAATAGTTGTTGAAAGTCATTTAGTAAAGAGTTGAGCCAACTGTTGAGAAGAAGATATAAACTCCACAACAACTGTACCAGCATCCATCAAGTGTCCAATGAAATGATGATCAACTTCAATATGCTTCGTTCTAGCATGAGAAGCTGGTTAGAAGCCAAGAACTTAGTACCCATGTTATCACAGTAGATACGAAATAGTGTAGTAGGAATGAGGCATAATTCTTGAAATAGACCATAAACCCACATAACTTCAGCAGACAATACACTCAAAGCCTTGTACTCTGCTTCAGTTGAGCTTCTTGAACCAGTTTGTTGCTTATTATAGGACCATGAAATCAAAGAGTCGCCTAAGAAAACAAAATAACCAGAGGTTGGGTGCCTTGTATAAGGGCAACCATCCCAATCAGAGTCAGAATATCCTATGATAGCACTTACATCACCAGCTTGAATAATAGTTCCACACCCAATGGAACCTTTAAGGTATCTAAGCACTATTTTGGCAAGTCACAAGTGAGTGGTTGTGGGAGAGTGCATCAATTGAGAAATATAATTAACAGCACAGGTAATATCTGGTCTAGTAAGAGTAAGACATTATTCTTGTGATAGGAATTATCCCCCTTGATTTGTATTTTATTTGTGGGATTCCAAGTGGAGTAGGAGAGCCTGTACCATTCAATCAAAATGAATTGATGTCTAATAATTAATGGCAAATGCTTCTTCCCTCATTTATGGATTCAAATGTACTTGAAGATCATAAAGTTTTGAAAGGAGGTGGACTATTTTGTTCAGTATTGAAGCGTTTCCTGTCTATAATAAAAACTCAGAAAATGTAGATGATTATCCTGAACTCGAAAGGGTGTTTATTTTATGGTTAATGGGTCGGACGTTCTTTCTAAACTCAACTACTTTTTATCATATTGCAGATGGCTTGAAGCGTTAGAAGATCATGACAAAGCACCACATTATCATTGGGGCTCTGCAATTTTAGCAGAAATGTACTGTGGGCTGGATCAAGCGTCCATAGGTATACCTAACTTCACTAGTTTCTAGGGCATCATAGAGGTAAATATCAATATTATTAATTTGAAATTTAAAGATTTTATAGAAAACAAAGAGCTCAAGTCAAAATACTAAATTATGGAGTAATTTGCAATATTGTTTCAAGTATACCTACTTACGTGTTGGTAAACCAATTTTTAAAGACAATACCCATAGATTTGCTATCATGGAAATGTACCTCACGACCAGCTGGGCGAAGGACACTTACAGCGACGGCTCGTTTTCCAGTTTTTTTCAGAGGTTTCAACAGATGACTCAGAGCCACAAGAATGTTGTTGTTCACCCTTACGTTAATTTTCCTGAGTATCGTCTTGATGATGTACAACGTATTCTTTATTATTCTCTCCGTAGAGTTTTTCTTTACACTCCAGAAATAGATAGAGGGGTTTGGTACCTGGGAGAAAGACTAATGTACCAGTTACGTGAGATTTATGCAATTGCAATTAACTCGCCACCACAAATGCAAACGTCTGCATCATATTTTGATCGGCTGAGAATATTGCAGTGGGAAAGGTGTGAACTAAACACAAAGGTGGATATTGATAAAGCGCAGTATATCAGCTAGTAAAAGTCGATTGTGAAGCCTGTAATTGGTACACACAACATGCACATCTATGGGTTTGATTTGCAAGGATTATCACGCCCGACTCATGATCCAAATATCGTTCCTGGAAAAGCGGAGGTCTAACAACCACACCCAATATTTCGCTTAGCAATCTGTATGGACAAACTCCAACATAATTCCAAGAGAATCAACTAGACAGTCAGACTCAATCAATGGAAATATATCCAAGAGTTGTATCTCTGTTTCTCAATGTAATCAGAAAATAAAACAGATGAAAATTCGCGAGCCTGATTATTATGACAAACAACTTGAACGGTACCAAAGACCAATGTTCAAGTGTCAATCAATTTATATTAACAACCAAAGGTTGGATTATCTAATTGATTGAACTACGCACAACCTGTGATATTTCAATAATATAAACAAATATAATGGGAAAAAGAAATAAAACAGACACCATAAAATTTGTTAACGAGGAAACCGCAAATGCAGAAAAACCCCGGGACCTAGCCCGGATTTGAACACCACACTGTATTAAGCCGCTACAGACACTAGACTACTCCAAGTTAACTTCGGACTGGAATGTAGTTGAGCCCTAAACAATCTCACACTGATCAAGGTACAGTCGCGTTCCTTACGCCTCTGAATCCCAACATGACCTACGCACTTGATTCCCTTAGCTGATCTCACCTAAAACTAAGAGTTGCTACGACCCAAGGTCAAAGACTTGATAAACCAAAATATCTCATACAGAAAAGTCTATTGAATAGATAAATCTGTCTTCCACAGATAAACCTATGACTTTTTGTTCCGTCTTTTGATAAATCAAGGTAAACAGGAACCAATTGATATACCGGACTTATATTCCCGAAGAACAGCCTAGAAATATCAATCACCTCACAATAATCTTAATCGTACGGTAGCGAAACAAGATATTATGGAATCACAAACGATGAGACGAAGATGTTTGTGACTAATTTTTATCTTGCCTATCGGAGAATAAATCCCGAGAAAATCTTAGAGAAGAAGTACTCAATACTATAGAAAACAGCAAGATCAGAACACACAACTACATAGAAAATAGTTGGGTCTGGCTTCATAATCCCAATGAAGTCTTCAAGTCGTTAACCTATAGGGTTTCGTGAAAAACCTGAGGCTAAAGGTGAATCGACTCTAGTCGCAACTAGTATCACACAGGAGGTGTGGGCATTAAGTTTCCCAGTTGCTAGAGTTCTCCTTTATATAGTCTTCAAATAAGGGTTTTCAATCTAAGTTACCTTGGTAATAAAGTACTAAATATTCACTGTTAGATGAAAACTTGATTAGACTAAAGCTAATATCTTTCAACCATTAGATTGAACTTAGCTTGTTACACACAAATGAAGAGTGACTTCATTTAGATATGGGTAACCGTACCTAAACGTGTACACCTTGTTGGCTCAACAATAGTTAACCGAAGTTAGCCATATGAACACTTTCATATCAACCATATTCATCTTAACCATAACTAGTTCAAGTGACTCAAATGAAGCTAGTTCTAGAGTTGTTAAATTGTTTATATTCTCATAGAAGTATACAAGACACAATTGAAGCAAATCGATTTTGATTCGCTCGAATCAATTCATGAACATAATAGCCACGGTTTGCAAAAGATTGCATTCCTTATTATATAAATGTATTAGTTCATGAACAAACCGATTTTAGAACATAACCCACTCAAACATACAAACGGGTACGCATACCTAAGTAGCCGGACATGGAATGTGTTCGCCAGTATGCAAACAGGTACGCATACTGTCGTACACTTCCAAACTTCAGTTGAAACCAGTATGCGTACATGTACGCATACTTTAGTACCCGGACTTCAACTAACTTCTCCAGTACGCATACAGGTATGCATACTCTAGTTCCCATACTTTACCTGACCAACCAGTATGCATACGGGTATGCATACTAAGTTCCGGTCTTTGATCAACACATATGCAAGTACGCATACTGTTCTTATGATCCAATCATGGTTAAGTTTTCTAAACTCCCATTTCTATCATTGAAACATTCTCGGAAGACGACAATAGCTGTCTCACACAAACTATTAGCTTTAAAGAAATTTTCAAGTGATCGAATGATCAATACGAAACATTCCGAGTCTACATCAAATGACTGTCTCACACAAATCATGTAAGATGTTACAAGGCGATTTTCACATGATCATCTTTTGATTTTCGTCAAGAATATAAGATGAACTTGGTTAAAGTGAAAGCTTACCAACACATATTTCGAGAAATATGTAAGCGAGTAAAAGTCAGCTCGAAATATCAAATGTGTATAATCGATGTCCGTATAGCTATACGGCTTTTGTCACAAATAAGAGATAGAGTATATAGACTTTTGGGTGATAGATGAGATCAAACTCTCGGACTTGTAGAGATTAAAGTTTTTTAAATACTAAATAATTAAATACAAAGAATATAAACAATGGTGAGAGGTACTGGAACTAAGGATTTGGCCAATCTTCATAACATAAGGTTCAATTAGTTATTCTTTGACAGTTTTATCTCAAGAAATTTAAACATGGACTCTTATTTTGCCAGGGTAGATTTTCAAAACACTAGTTATAAGTCGTAAGCATGGGACATCAAACATCTAAGCAAGCATGACCCATCTAATAAAATAATAACTAATTAATCAAAATCATATTTCAATTAATTTTAGTGCAAAAGTCATAAAAATAATAAAAATAAATTTACCCATGTATGAAGTTCGGCCTCCTCCGTCGTCCCAGCGTTGGGATTTAGCTCATCATATCAAAAACACGCTCATAAGATAGAAACATGGCTCAAAAGGTGTTTTTATTGAAGAGAAATAATAATACAACGAATCTGCAACACTTAATGGTCGTTACAGAAGTCACCGTTACAAAGGAATAAGACTGTAAAAAGAACGATAGTTTGATGTTGCAGCAGAATCTGCGACCGTGTTTGTGCGTCCAATGTTCTTCGTCTCTTTCTTCTTCAGCAGCAGCAGGGTACTTTCCTGTAACCCTGATTTCTCTGCCTCTGTAGCCTCCCTAAGCCTCCGTATCGACCCCAAACTCTCGACTCCCCTTCTATATGACCCAACCAATCTATTTATATCAAAAAGACCGATTAAATCTCTCCAAAATCTCTTCCTTTCTCTTTACGGCAAAGTTGCCGCAATTTCTTGTTTTAGAATTTCTACGCGTTTCCTAGCTTTCCTTCTTATTCTAAACTCTTCCTTATATAGATACAAATCTTTGGGTAGGTTTATAGCACTTTAATCTCTCTAAAATTTCCTAAAACAGGTCACACACGTGACTTTCCATATTTTGTTGTTTTGATAAAAATCCGTCGATTGAGCCCAGTTTAATCGATTTCAACACCCATATTAGATTCCTAGACCCATAAGGAGTCTATCCTATGAAAATCATAGGTTTAGTCGACCTCAAACTCCTCCAAATCACGATCACCAAAACTGCCAGGAATGTTTTTATTTTCCCGCCCAAATTCAGAATTTTAACGTGAAGGGGAAAGGTTACCCCTTATCCAAAATGCTGGAGTCCGCATAACACTCGTCCCTTGGGTGCCTTTAGTAATTTTTATGGGATGTTTTCAACACTTTTTCGGGGTTCCTCCGGGGTATTTCTTGGGTGCCTCTGGGGTGTCTCCAACATACCTCTGGGGTGCTTTTGGTACGTTATCTACGGATGTTCAAATGCCACATTTTGAGCCAATTTCGCCGCAAAAGCTTATTTCTCCAAAAACACCTATAAATACATAAAATAACCAAATAAGTACAAAATCGAGCACTAACAATATATACAATTGAGATATATTAGACACATAAATGCGTCTATCATCTCCACATACCTTTTGTTGATGAAGTTCCACAAGCTCCCCTTAGTAGTTCTTCGTCTTCAATCGATGGATGCCGCGAGTCTAATGCTCAACTACACTTTTTATCCTAATCCGAGACTTAGCTATAAATAACTAGAAATCAAGACTTATAGTTTTGGCAACTAAACTTCACGACAAGCTTGATATAGCAACGCTTGCGAGTTCGACCGAGGAGTGCTCTAACAATCTCCCTCTTTGTCAATTTTAGTGACAAAACTATCAATACATATGGATTACAAAATAAATAAACTTTGTAGCTTCTCATCCAAATGCTTGATTTCCTTGGTTCTTCAACATTACTCAAAATCTTCATCACTTCCAAGTACTCTAGTGATTCTGAACGTGTTCAACTCAGTATCATAGTTGTTGAAGATCCGTAGCTATAACAATGAGAAAACAATATCTCTCAATCATTGTTATACAGTGTCATAGTATCATTACACGGCATCAAAGTCCAATTGTATCGCAACTTTGACAGCAATACTATGGTGATATGTATCACTCCCCCTTAGTCAATACTTCATCTCACATGAAAACCACTCTCCCTTACATAATGATCTGTAAACCATATGTATTTGTAGTGTGAACTACACATTAATTCTCCCTCTTTTTGTCAATATAAATTGGCAAAGGTACGAAAACTAGTGGGATCATAATGAAATTCTCATAGAGATACTTCGTGACTAAAAGATAACATATCAACTTTGTTTAGATGCAATCATATAGTCGAAACTAAATGCATTCATCAAGGAGTTTATAAATATAAAAGAAAACTCCTACAATATTCCACAGCCGCACTCCCCACAAAGATTTGGCAATTAAGCACAAGTTCAATTAAGAACTCTCCCCCATAAAATGTCATTCCCGAGAGAACAACAAGAGCGACCTTACTTTCACAAGAAAAGAAGGATTTCTATGGACATTAACAAATTACATGAAACATGAATTTGTATCCATAAAGCTCAATTAAATTAACCACAAGAGAACCCATGATCAATTTAATCAGAAATGCTCAACATAAGAGAACTTACAGAGCCACACAGTACTTTCACATAGAAGTGGATCAGGGAAATACCAATACTGTGGAATATACAAAGATTCATTCTATTTTTCATCAATATTTGCATAAAGACATATAATAGACTTAACCTTTGCAATCAAAAGTTCATCCTATCTTCATCAATATTTGCGTAATGACATAATAGGCTTAACTTTTGACATATATGGGACAATCATAGTTCACGGACGTAAACACACATATCCCATAATAATTTTTGCAATATATAAAACCAATAAAGATTAATACTGCAAAATCATTTTCTCTTTGAAGGTAGAATCAATCTTTTTCGCACGGATTTAAACCAAAAATAGCTACCAAAGGCGAATAAAAATATTTTCTTAACAAAGAAGAATATACAAAGTCATTAACGACCATGCACCATAGTTCACATAAGATGATTGTGAACATTCAAGAATCCCATAGAAATGCGTACTACTGCCCATCCTTTAACTTCCTTATTTGTGATTCACCAAAAAAATTCTTTTAAAAGCTACAAATGAGCTTAGAAGATAATAACTCCAAGAATCCAAGTGTCAAAGTCCAAGAGAAGTGGAACAAGTGTGACGAAATAGAACAAAACACTCAAAAACAATAGACGGGAAAAAGACCAATCTTAACTCATCCAAATTCAAGAATTCTCATCTCTAATTTCAAAAGAATTCAAAAAGGAAGATAATGCAAAAAGAATAAGGTCATTCCGAGTTCGGACGAAGAAGTTACGGCCAAAACAAGTTTACCTAATATCGACATCTACAGGCCAGTATGCATACGGGTTCGCAAACGAATTTTAGTGACCAGGAGCAGTATGCAAACGGTTTTGCGTACTAAAATCCCTGGATTTTTATTTTTAATAATGGTATGCATACCTGGTATGCGTACCATGAAGTCCAAACATCCCGAACTACTATTTTCAAACCTAAACATTTAAGAACCTTAAACACATATCAAGTTAGGTAGAAATGAACGATAAGAAAGGTACGTGGATCATTATAAGTACTCTAAGAAAATAAATAAAAGCACAAATCTTGCTCAAGTTTATGGACATACCTTTTTAGATGAATCCAATCGAATTCTACTGCCTTACCAAACATAATCTGTGCGCCCCAATTCTCGTGCTTCCCTCACCGTATACATAACAGGGCATTCCTTGGTGAGGATGCACTTACAACACAATCAAGTTGTGTTGAGGTGAACAATGTACATGTATTTCTCACGACAAGTGACTGAAACATACTTTTCCGTAACTATGGAATTTTCACCATTTATAGTTTTTGGCTTATTCTGTTCATTTTTGGATTATCATGAAAGGGATCGCTTTTAGAACCTTTCACATCCAAACCCATCTTTCCAAAGAACTTTGTGAGTTCCAACATCATGGATACTGCCTTCTCCACAATCATGGAATTTTCTGGGAGATCATTCCTTTTCACACTCAAAGTATCATATGCTTTCTTTGGTACCCACTTCTGAATGCATTTAGGAATAATATGAACCTTCTTCCCATTACTCTCTTCTAGATTTCTCGAAAGAGAATTGGATTGACTATTCTTTTGCAAATTATACTTTCTCCAATTGGGAGCATCGGATCTTGTCTTCGTCTTCACGAAGTTATCCTTTTGATAACCATTACCATTGTGAAAAGGATTCGTATGACGTTTATAGGAAAATCTAGGTTTATCACATCCTTAATTCCTTTGCCTAAAGGTTGGATAGTTACAACCTGTAATGTTTAGGGAATTAGTCTTAACATATAATCTTGGTTTCACAACTTATCGTGATGCACAAACAAGAACATCATGAAGTTTCTCATTCCTTATACGGAAAAGATATCTCCTTTACAGGTGACCTTTATTTCCATAATAGTGGCGAACATAAGGGATGTTCTTACCTCAATCCGTGAGTGCTAACTTTGGAGGTTGATATACTTTGCTCTTTTGAACTTTAACTGCGGTGTAGGTATTTCACTTTTGTCATCAGTGGAAACCTTTTGTTGAGAAGAATTACTAGCCTTGACAAATTTTTCCTCTTTGCTAGTACTTGGAGCATCTATTCCCTTATAGCCCAATCCTCGTGTATCACGATGATTTGTACTTGCTCCTAACATTGTGGTTAATTTGTTTGAACTAGAATTGAAAATTTTCAAGTCCTCTTCCAACATCTTGATTTTATCAAGAGCAGTAGTCAAAACAGCCTCAAGTTGTTTTCTTGAGAAAGAAAAACACTTTCTCTGTCTTTGAAACAGCTCTGTTGAGAGTTAATCCTTGCATCAGATTCAACAAGTTCTTCTTTCAACTTAAAGAGATTTCGACGAAGATTTTCACATTCAGACTTCTTTGAACATACATCTTCTTCACGATCTTTAAGTATAGATTGTAAAAGATTATAACCACAATCGTATCCTTTAAAGAGTTTTCTCATTTTCCTGTTTTCTAGATAGAGAGGGGTTGGAAACTCAGTCAAGCAAGATGTTGACCCTTTCTTCTTCATGAGTTGGTCAAAAATCTTGATATATTGTGAGACTTCCTCATCAACACCTTGTCCTTCATCAGAATCACTTCCATCTGAAAGATCTTCCAACTTCTCATCTAGGCGTGCTTCCCAATTATACACGGTTTCATACAATTGAGAAGGTGTGAGAGACTTCTCAGGAAAAACAAGGCTTTGAACCAAATCAGAATGTTGCTGAACTGGTGATGCGTTATCTGAGATATTATCATCCATAACCAGATCACTACAAACACATACTTATGAGGTCTTAGCGTGTTTGCCTTCTCTGATACCAAATGAAAAAGCGGGGGTCTAACAACCACACCCAATATTTGTCTTAGCAATCTGTATGGACAAACTCCAATATAATTCCAAGAGAATCAACTAGACAGTCAGACTTAATCGATGGAAATATATCCAAGAGTTGTATCTCTGTTTCTCAATGTAATCAGCAAATTAAACAGATGGAAATCCGCGATCCTGATTATTATGACAAACAACTTGAACGATACCTGAAAAGACGAGGGTACCCAAATATACCTCAATCTAAAAAAATTCCACCTATAAGTCCTTTCTACGAAAGTGATTGTCTATAGACTGAGTCGAGACAATACAACTAATCGGTTCACACTTCGTGTGATCGTCTATGGATATGAGATCGAGACAATACGACAACAAGATAACTTGTGTGATTGACTATGGATACAAGATCGGGACAATTCAACAACGAAGTATGTTTACTTTATAATAGGTTCGGACTTAACCAAACTCTAGGGATTGTCTATCAAGTAATATAGGAATTAAAGTTTGTGTAATTTACTTTAAATTATAATAACAACAATTATAATTGCGGAAAATAAAAGTAAATGACACAGCAAGATTTTGTTAACGAGGAAACCGCAAATGCATAAAAACCCCGAGACCTAGTCCAGAATTGAATACTCTCAGAATTAAGCCGCTATACAAAATCAAACCAACTTCGTATAGTTGAGACCAAGCAACTAAACCTATAGTTCACCTAGTTTCCTCAGTATCCCTGCGCCTCCAACTTGTTAATAAGTCACTCACTTGGAACAATTCCTTTGGTTCGTATTCCAAACAGTAAAGGAACAACAAATCTGTTCGGTAACAACTCTTTTCAAAAAACGTGATTTGAGTCTGACAAAGGATCTTCCGTTTAACCAATAAACTCCTTTGTCAGGTCCTTAGATCAATCTCTCAACAACTACCGAAGTAATTGTTAGACTATGCAATCAATACTATTAATCAAGAAGAAGTGTATTGATCCCATTCTACTCAACTAATCAATCCAATCTATCACAAAGATAAACTGGTTATAGTTGGATCCTTTCCAGCCGAAACAAGTATTGTGCACACCAAAGATTATGAACCCAAAAAGTCTTTGTCTTCAAATCTTCTTTAATCTTCAATCAGCACCTGCACACAATCAACTTGAATCTCTTGTGATCAATCACACATAGAATGGAGTCTGTTAATGTTGGATTATCACAAAACGTCTTTAGAACTACAAACAGTCTAAAGATCCCCGTCGAAACTTCGATCTAGTTTGAGCAAATCTTATATCAGAAGAGAAGATTCTCAACCATACACAAACTAGGTTCAATCAAAGTCCAACAACCGTTAGTCAATCAAATCAATCGAAAACTAATAATAAACCGCAATTATCTAGTTTCCCACCAACGGTACTAATAGAGCTTCTCAATCCCAAAGAAGTCTTTAAACTGAGCGGACGTAAGAGATTTCGCCTAATTAGGTTACTTTCCTCTCCGAATAGGCGGCTCCACCAGTAACAACACAACTAGGTAGTTTTGCTGGCTTTGAGTATTAGTTTGCTAGAAATGCAAACTTCAATATTTATAGGCAAGGAAGTTTGGACACCAAGGAATTTCCAAAACCGGATATTCTCAAAGATATGCAATAAACACAAAATCGGTTTTCATAATTCCTGGAAATGCACTGTCCAAATATTAACCGAAATCCCAATAAAAAAATCTATAATCAGTAAATTCACATTACTAATTATTATTTTCTAAAGATATGCATTTAATTGCTGGAGATTAAATAGCATATAAAAACTAAGAAACCTTAAATAAAAGATTCTCAATTTATTTCGATCCTGGGATTCTCCTTTAGCTATTAAGGAATATCTTTGAACAATTAATGATAAGAGTTACTGCACATGTTCAAAGTATGTCGACATCTTTTACTTTGTAAGTCCTTTTTCATACTTACAATCTTGGAAACGATTTGCCACACTTCCAAACAAGTTTAGAATTGGTTCGTCTGAATTCCAAGAACTATGTGATTGATTATCCTATCAAATCACCAATTATGGTTTCTCGGTTCTACCAAAACAAGTTCAGTTCTACCTCCATGTGAGTACTGTGCATCGTCACGCTAGTTACCAAAATTCGGTTGACTAGGTACTAGGATCGGTTCCACACAACTTATGGTAACTACCTGTATTCGGTTGCACATGTCCATAGGATCGGTTCCCCCAAAACTACAAACTTGTTGCACATGTTCATAGGATCTGTTCCCCCATCGCCTAAAAACGTGTTGTACCTCTTACAAGGATCGATTCCCTCTTGCAAATTTGTTGCACCTCTTACTAGGATCGGTTCCCCAATGACTAGATAAAAATTGCTATTTACAAGGCATCGATCATACCATCTTGAGTGATTACTTAAGATCGGTTTTACTAATAAAAGTCATACCAATACATAAGTCAGGCCTTGTGAATAGTTTTACCAAGATACATAAACAAGTTTATGATCAGTTATACTAAACACACATATTGGTAATTCAAAATAGATTTGCAATGAATAATAATACCAATAAGCCTAGCTATTTCCCTTTCGATTCACAAAACAAGTTTATGAACTTACTTCCTTTAAATGAATGTAAAACATTGTTTCCCAGGATGAAATCTTCACTCATACCCATACATAATCACAATAGCATTCATATGATCATATCTATGTCTTATATACAAAGTTTAATGGTTAAGCAATAAACCTCGTATTGTATTCCTTAATACTATGTCTAACTAGAGTTTCATACACAGCTTCGCAGTTATGTTTTAAATATGCACGACTTGAAAGATACGTTAGGGAAAGAAACAGTTCAAGTCAAATATTACTAACCTAAAGAGGAAGGATGATGTTGTCGTTGTAGCTCCATACTTCTTCACATTCTTCAAGTCTTCACGTAATACTTGTAAGTCTCATATCCTCGTAACTTTCTAGCTAACCTATATGAATTTGACTCTAGTATGTAATCAAGCGACTCTTTAAATGAGTTTTGAGTCACTAAAATATGACAACCAAACTTGACATACCAACGCTTGGTGGGTTCAACTGAGCTATGCTCTAACAGTACCAAAGACCAATGTTAAATTGATTGAACTACGCCCAAACTGTGATATTTCAATTATAAAAACGAATATAATGCGAAAAAGAAATAACACAGACACCAGAAAATTTGTTAACGAGGAAACCACAAATGCAGAGAAACCTCGGGACCTAGTCCATATTTGATTACCATACTGTATTAAGCCGATACACACACTAACCTACTCCAGGTTAACTTCTGACTGAAATGTAGTTGAGCCCTAACCAATCTCACACTAATCAAGGTACAGTCGCGTTCCTTTCCCCTCCGAATCCCAGCAGGACTCTACGCACTTGATTCCCTTAACTGATCTCACCCACAAATAAGAGTTGCTATGACCCAAAGTCGAAGACTTGATAAACCAATCTGTCTCACACAGAAAAGTCTATTGAATAGATAAATATGTCTCCCACAAATAAACCTATGAGTTTTTGTTCCGTCTTTTGATAAATCAAGGTGAATATGAACCAATTGATATATCGGACTTATATTCCCGAAGAACATCATAGAATTATCAATCACCTCACAATAATCTTAATCGTATGGTAGAGAAACAAGATATTGTGGAATCACAAACGATGAGACGAAGATGTTTGTGACTACTTTTTATCTTGCCTATCGGAGAATAAATCTCGAGCAAATCTTAGAGAATATAGTACTCAATACAATATAAAACAGCAAGATTAGAACACGCAACTATAGAGAAAATAGTTGGGTATGGCTTCACAATCCCAATGAAGTCTTAAATTCGTTAACCTACAGGGTTTCGTGAAAAACCTAAGGTTAAAGGAGAATCGACTCTAGTCACAACTATTATCACAAAGGAGGTGTGGGGATTAGGTTTCCCAGTTGCTTGAGTTCTCCTTTATATAGTCTTCAAATCAGGGTTTGCAATCTAAGTTACCTTGGTAACAAAGCATTCAATATTCACTGTTAGATGAAAACCTGATTAGACTGAAGATAATATCTTTCAACCGTTAGATCGAACTTAGATTGTTACACACAAATGAAAAGTGACTTTCATTTAGATATGGGTAACCGTACCTAAACGTGTACACCTTGTTGGCTCACCAATAGTTAACCGAAGTTAGCCATATGAACACTTTCATATCAACCATATTCATCTTAACCATAACTAGTTCAAGTGACTCAAATGAAGCTAGTTCTAGAATTGTTCAATTGTTTATATTCTCATAGAAGTATACTAGACACAATTGAAGCAAAATCGATTTTGATTCCCTCGAATCAATTCTTGAACATTATAGTCACGGTTTTCAAAAGATTGCATTCCTTATTATATAAATGCATTAGTTAATGAACACACCGATTTTACAACATAACCAACTCAAGTATGCAAACGGGTACGCATACCTAAGTAGCCGGACTTGGAATGTGTTCGCCAGTATGCAAACGGGTACGCTTACTGTCGTACACTTCCAAACTTCAGTTGAAACCAGTACGCGTACAGGTACGCATACAATAGTACCCGGAATTCAACTGACTTTGCCAGTATGCGTACAAGTACGCATACTCTAGCTCCCAGACTTTGCCTGATCAATCAGTACGGTATGCATACTAAGTTCCGGTCTTGGATCAACACGTATTCAAGTACGCATACTGTGCTTATAATCCAATCATGGTTAAGTGTTCTAAACTCCCATTTCAATCATTGAAACATTCTCGGAAGACGACAATAGCTGTCTCACACAAACTATTAGCTTCAAAGCAATTTTCAAGTGATCGAATGATCAATACGAAACATTCCGAGTTTAAATCAAATGACTGTCTCACACAAATCATGTAAGATGTTACAAGGCGATTTTCACATGATCATCATTTGACTTTCGTCAAGAACATAAGATGAACTTGGTTTAAGCAAAAGTTTACCAACACATATTTTGAGAAATATGTAAGCGAGTAAAAGTCAGCTCGAAATATCAAATGTGTATAATCGAAGTCTATATAGCTATACGACTTTGGTCTCAAATAAGAGATAGAGTAGATAGACTTTTGAGTGATAGATGAGTTCAAGTCTCCACATACCTTTTGTTGATGAAGTTCCACAAGCTCCCTTTAGTAGTTCTTCGTGTTCAATCGATGAACGCCGTGAAGTCTAATGCTCAACTATTGATAGGTGTAAAATACACCTCGATTTACTATCTATTGGTTATGCTTTCTTTGCTATTTTTCTTGTAAATTATGTATGTTACGCATGTTTTGAGTTTTATAGCTACTTTGAGTCATGCGGAAGAAAAGAAGAAGAAATCATCCAACATTGAGAAAGAAGGACCAAAAGGTCATTTCACAGCCAATGATATTGGGAGCCGAGTCAAGATTAAGGGGCAATTCTCTTTTGGAGGAACACTAAAGCCAGACTCGCCGAGGTTAAGGGGTTGCTAGTGGGTGGCCCCTATTAGTTTTCATGGGTTTGCTATTAGCACCCAAATCCAACCCTACCTTAAGAGCATCTCCAATAGTGGGTTTAAAAAGTCCTGCATGGAAGTTTAATTAAGACTTTTATTTAGGAGATTTTACACATATAGTAAATATAGGACCCCATAGTTAAAAAACTATCTCCAATAGTGAAGGGTTTAGTCCTTAGAATATTTTGTATGATAAAATCTTAACCGTTTATTTTTACTTTAACTAATTTAAAAATAAAAATAAAAATAAAATAAAAAATATGATGTGGAGGTGCAAGTGAAGGTGTAAATAAGACTTTCTTTAACACCTTCGTATTTATTTTCAAATTCCTTTCTAATTTGTAGGATCCAACCATTGGAGATGGATTTATGTTAATTGGGGATATAAAATCCTACGTGTCATGAGAAACAAAAACTTTCACCCCGAGAGATGTCGTCTCTCATTCATAATCCATTTCTCTTTTCCACCTGAAATTATAGCAGCGGCTGTTGCTGCGGAAACCGAGATCGGGAGGAAATCAATAACAGGGAGAGAGAGTTGAGAGAAATTATGTTGTTGCTATGGATCGTGATGATTAGAGATCGAAGAAGCAGTTCAGAGATTAACAGTGAAGAAATTAGGGTTCGTCTCTGCAATTGAAGAAATGATGCTATTGATTTTCATGGGTATGAGGATGAATTTGAAGACTCAGATGGATTGAACTGAAGGTGAGAATCTCAGAGAAGGAGGAGAAGAAATTCAAGCTAATTAATGGGTTCTCTTTGCAATGGAGTTTGTGGTGGAGTAGAGATGGAATTCAGAGATGGGTTTGTGTTGGTGTTCTTGGAAATGAATGGAAGACAAGATGCAGATGGTGATGGTGGTATCTGAGATGGGTAATTCTACAAGGGGTTTTCCTTCTGAGTCCAATTGGTAGCAGGGGTTCGAGAGAAGAAGATTGAAGCTGCTGCTGTAAGTTGCTATCCAGAGAAGATTGAATCTGAAAACGGACTGAGATAGATATGAAATTGAAGTTGTTAATTGTCTACAAAGAAGATAGGGGTGCTGTTGCTATACAGGGAAGAGATGCTGTTAAAATGGGTTTGTAAAGGTTGTGAAGATTGGTATGAAACAGAAGTTCTGGAACTGAATGAATGATGATTGTGTAGATGTATGTTAGGCTGTCGCAGGAAAATAGAAAGAGGCCGGAACTTGGTCGGGATATAGCCAGAAAACAAACAGAACTCAGCCGGCGTTCCATTCTGACGAGTCGACTCAGTGGCTCAAGAAACGTAACTCAGTTGAGTAAGACCGAGTAAGAAGGCTGACTTGGCTGATTCACTCTCTCTGCCTTGACCCATTGACTACCTGTTTGACCAAGTTGACCGTTAACTTTGACGGTTTAGTGACAGAATATTCTGTCAACGGAGAAGAATATCCAGGTGGCTGGCGGTGACTTTGCCGACATGATTCCGGTGAACCCCATTATTTTTCTGGCGACCAAAATTACAGACTTTTGTGTGAGCTTTTCTCATGGGTGTGAAAACATAGACTTGGAATTGGATGAAGAATCGAGTTTGAATTTGGAAAGAGGAGATGGAAGATTTGAGAAAGACTTGGACTTGGAAGTTGAGCTATAAAGGGAAAGGGATTCTATTCCTTTGAAGATTTGGAGAGCATTGAAGCCTATAAATAGAGAAGTTCTCTACTTTTCTATACACACTTTTACACTTTTATACACTTCTACGCCTCTACACACACTACACTTTGGGTTTTGTTTGTTTGCTTTCTCTTTTCTTTATTCTTTGTGTGAACATAAAACCATGAGTAGCTAATTTTATTATTGATTGAGGATGATTTCCTAGTTCTTGACATGTTTTGAGTTTTGTTTTAAATCTACTTTGAAGTTTTCACATGATTATCGTTTGTTTTTGCTAATAAGAATGTTCATGATTGATTGATAGGTTGTTTAGGGTGCGCAACTAAATTGATTTGTTAATTGATCTAAAGCTAGTGAAAGTTAGGGGATAAGTAATCGTTTCTTGACTCTTTACACAAGTAGAAAACACGAGACCTTACAGAAGGATTCCGTGGAGCAATTGTGTGTGAAAACAACGTTAGCAAGTAGACCTTGATCTAAGAGTCTAACTACTAATATCAACCTAATAATTTCATGAATCTTAATGCGTTTAATTATTAAATTACATCTTGAGTGATCTACTACTTGATGGTTTGATAAATAGAATCCGGTAGGCGAGAACTTCCGTATCCAGTAATACAAGGGATTTTGGGGTTAGCACTGATCTAGCTGCTATATCTACGGTTGGTGATAATCTGTGACTAATAAAAAGTGGAAAAGAACATAACTTGAATCATTGTTTTTCAACGAATAAGGATTCCTTGGTCTTGTGTCTCTTATTGATTTCAACTTTATCTTTTTAATTGCTTTGTTTATTTATTTTGCTTTATAAAATCTAAAACCAAAACCCCCCTTTGTGACATTATAAGACAACTAAAACCTCTTGCTCCTCGTGGGAACGAATTTGACTACACTATATTACTTGTTAATTAGGTGGAAAAATATTCACTAACTTGTTGTGGTTACGACACGCATAACCTACACTTTCTATCCTAATCCGAGACTTAGCTATAAGTAGACTAGAAATCAATACTTATAGTTTTTGCAACTAAACTTGACAACAAGCTTGAGATAGCAATGCTTGCGAGTTCGACCGAGCAGTGCTCTAACAGTTCCTAGCCAGCCACCTCCGGAAGATCCATGCTTTATGACTTACCCCAACATGGTGCAAGTTCTTCATCATCTTCGTTAATTTTTCCCGAAATCCTTTGGGAGATGCCAAGTATTACTTCACAAGGTGAGCCAACCACGATCCCCATTGTTTCCCAAGCTATGAAACGTGATTATCCTTACTATAATGTCGATGCCAGTAATGATGAGTTGAAGAGACAACTTAATGATATGCATTGGTTGATTCGGAAAATGGAGTCTGCACACTTGGGTATGTGTCAGAGATGGCAGACAAACACAATGTTTGGATTGAGTCCATCTATTAATCCCGATGATCGTTCACAGTCTTCCAATTCTACCATAAGCAACATATCATGGCACGAGGATACAATGGTCGGAGATGCACAAGCACGTCACAGTACTTCACCACAAATTGTGCCTATTCAACCTCCAGCATATCACCCAGATGCTAGACGTGCTTCATCATCATCTTTCATTCCCTTCAACCCAGATGATCCTTGCTTTATTATTACACCACCATCAGAACAACAAACAACTTATATATTTGGAGGACCGAGTGCTTTCCAATCGCCAAATGTTGTTCAACCAGCTTTTTCCCCTTATAAAATTTTTGTGAATATGTTGGCAGGTGGGGATATCCCGGGTCTTGGAGAATGGACGACTCCAGACCCCAAAGATAACAATGAGCGACGTTAGAGAGATTATAAATTCTGATACCTTTGTAACTCTAATTTTAATCAATTAAAAGTATGACTGTTTGTTTAAATCAAATTACATACGTTTAAAATTAAGTGTTACATTTGATGAGAAGTACTAGGTGGAACAACAACTAAGAAGAAGGGGTTGAAATTATTCAACACCTTAAGGATTTCGAAACGAAAAGCCATATTTTTCTATCTTCGCCATTCAGCTAAAGATCTTCTTACCATCTCAGCATCAGTTTCACCTCTCAGTCTATATCGATTGGCTTGCATAGTTAAAGCTACAAACTCACTTACTTCTTTCTTAATGATACTAAAACGATTTTCAATGTCGCATTTAGCACGATGACTCAGATTACGGGTGTCACTGCAGAACCCCTCGAGAATAACCGCCCATAAATTCACCCATGGATGATAGTGTGTTGAAGCAAGCTGAGCTAATAAAAAAACATAGTTTCTGCAAACAGCTTCATCTTCTTCTGCAGTATACGGAGATCGCCGAACTAACAAGGGTCGAGACATTTTTCAACAAATTTGTTAAATTGAAGAATTTTTTTAAGCTCAGAGAAGAGTAAAGAGACTAGAGATTTCGAATGTGTGAATTTAGAGTATAAATGAAGAGTATTTATAGAACTCAAAATTATAGCCGTTGGATGATCTGATTTTTCAGGACGTTGGCGGTTTAAGACTAACCGTTGGAGGTTTACAATTACCCATTGGCGTGTTTCCACAATCTGCGAGGTTTCAGTACACCTGTCGGCGTGTTTCCTGCGTCCGCGCGGTTCTGTTTTAGACTCGCGGCTAATGTTTGCCCGTACTCAACAAACCAATAAATTTATTGGTTTGTTCACTCATTTTTTATGTTTGTTGAGTCCATGGTGGGAGCAAAATGAAAAAATATTTAATTTTATCATTCCATAGGAACTTCCCTTACCAAGTCGACATGATACGAGTAAGGACTCGGAAGTTAGGAACTAGTGAAAAGGTTTTGAACGAAATTTGAAAAGAACAATCTTTGAACTTCTGATGAATAGTGTAATTAAGATTTGGGGGAAATGGTAAATCTGTTTCACCTAGTTTGCTTTCGAAAGGAAATGCTGACATGGTGACAGAGATTGTCCCATGGTCCATCCTGATGCGTAATGGTAACTTTTGGATTATGTATATTGTGGATCCAGAGACAATTTGTAAAACTTTGGTTCGTGTGCAATTTTTAAGCCAAATAATTAAGATTTTTTGTTGACGTTGTAAATCTCGGCGAAATTATACTGGTGGAGAATTAGTCCATCTATATATATGCTTAGTTTTATTTTCTAGACGACTTTTTCCAAATATGTCCATATTTATGATAATAGTATTACACTAAAAGTGGTGGTAACTTGAGCCTGCAATGCTAACCCAGCTTTACTTAGTAAATTGGTGATAGCTTTCAACTGGCGAGTATTTATATTACGGTTAAAGCGGAAGTTGATGTCTTAGCGGAATTTGGTGGATATTGGTGGGCATATATATATGATGTTAAGCGTAGAGATAAATTAACCTAGTGTTTTTGGGGGCTACTAATTTATTGTCGAATAACCCCCAAAAATGTCAGGTAAATTTACTGTTGAGCTAACGGCTAATTAAAAACCATTGATGGATATTACAAGAACTTAGTTTTCTCATTTTCGAAGTTGGTTTACAAATTCTGGATCTGTTGGAGAAACTAAGGAAATGGAAGCAATAAACACGAGCAAGACTGATCGAGGCGTGATATAATCACTGTCTTTAAGAATATATTTCTACCTTCAAGGTGCAACACGGTCTATTGACGTCTACTCCCCAGAATTCAGCGATCACAATCCGATAAGAGTGCACTCTCAGTACCAGATTCATATATATGAACAATATGAAATCAGATTACGAAAAAGCACAAGGTTTATGCATCGTAAGCATAAACATAAGAAACATCAGTATTGGTAGAGAAGAAGATTACTCAGAATAAGAGAAAGATATTTCATATATCTTAACAGTGAATTACTCTACGTATAACCGTGTTTTTTGGGTTTACAACCCATTAAAAATCTGTTCATTTGTACGCACATATTAACTGTTAGTGTTAACCAGTTAACATTACTCTTCATCAAGTGGTGCAGTTCACACCTTGCTCTGTAATCCACCAGTTCCACCTGTTAAGATTGACATCTCTGTAACTATTAGAAGTCAGTTATTGAAACTAACGCTAACTCGATAGTTGTAATACACCTTTTGTTTATGTATTTTGAAACACTACCAACAATCCCCCACATTTCAAAATACTATAAAATTTTCCAATAAGCATATCATAAACAAGTGCATTAGAATTGGAGCATTTTAGGCTATGAACCAACTCTAGAATGAAAAAACATAAATTTACCAAAGAATATGGTGAAACCAAAATTTCTATGAACCAAGTTTCATTTGTGTAAAGTAGAGGATTTATAATCACACTTAAGTCTAAATATCATTCTTGTTCTGCAGTTTGGCACTTTTCGGTCACGCACCCTCCTGGTTTCATGAGTTTATGCAGAAACATGACTTAGTTTCTATCGGAATGGACCTTAATCCAAACTCAAATAGGTGAGCTTCCATTGAATATTTACTGCAGTTATACACACCAACAAATGGTATGGAATTCATTATGAGTATATGAAATAACTCACCCTTACTTACTGCATATATGCACTATCACGTCTTAACAGGCAACTCACACGGTTTGATAATGCCATAGAGAGACTAGTGACCTTTTGCCTGCATAAACCTAGTTGTTGGAGTTTCTAGACATATAGGTGAGGTTACCATCACTATCGATCTAATATTTCTAAGCCACTCAATCTTAGAACATGTTTATCTAGTTTCTTAACTTAATTAATACATTTTCGCGGTCGCAAAGACTATTCACTGGAGATGTACATTTGTAATTTAAAGGTGAAACACTTAGTTTCTCTAAAAATATACGTTCAATATGATTAGCACTTAGCAATTTGTGGTGAATATCACTTAGTTTCTAAAAATACATTCAATATAGTAAGCACTCATCAATTATTACAATAACCCAGTTTTCCTCAAAGTTTACACTTAGTAAATTAAGGTCTTATTCAATCCGAATAGGGCTATTTTGCGTTTCCTCCCCTGCCAAGATCGCTACTTAGCGTTTCCTCTCCAAAAAGATTGAAATTAGTGTTTTCTCCCATCGTAAGTTTTTCCATCCACTGCTCGGTTAGCTGAGTCAGCACCTGTGCACGCGTGACATAAATATACACATGTCGAAGAAAATTACCGAAAAACCCTCTTTTGTTTCGGTAAATCTGAATTGATTTACAGTCTTCTTCCCTGAAACTAAGACTCAGATCACTCATCTGCATCTTCAATGGCAACACAACATCACCAACACCTCATTTTCATTTAGAACACACATTCATCGTAGCAACACAATCTCATCTCCATAAGCCTCATCTATATCTCTGCTTCAAACAGATTCAACAAACCCTAACTATCCATCGGTAGTTGACCACCAACAACAATCAAACCCAGACACACTCTCTAAATTCATCTAATACAGCTCAATATCAACAGATCCATCTTCTACCACCCTATATCATCATTTCATCGATTCACCAAATTCAATTCCTCGATTTCCAGTTCAACTCAAACCCTTGATAGAACCATGATACCCAGATACTCAAATTAATCTTAGCACCAAACCCTTATTGTTCTACAACTTCAAGTAACAGTCCAAAAAATACTGGTTAATTTTGATTCCAGTATATGCAAAGCGATCGAACAAGGGTTTTAATTAATTCCTTCAATAATTTAAATAGGTTAATTTGCTGCCATTAATGGTGATTGGCAATCAAGTATAGATTGAGGGAAGTTTCTTCAGATTGATGTTGCTGCCGTAATTGAAGATGATTGGTGAAGATTAAGAGTGGGTTGATCCGAATCTGAATGGGAAGATGGGTTTACAGAGAATAAGGAATTGGAAAATGAGTTGAAGATGGGTTTTTGGTTAAATCTGAACACCAGCAGCTTGAGATGGCGAAATTAGGGTTCTGTGAAGGGATTGAGAAATAGAATTGAGGGTCGTGTTAGAGAAGAACAATGGGTTTGCTGAGGTATTGTTATACTGGTGAAGATACAATCGTAGAGAAGAGTTTTTGTGTTGTTAATGGAGCTGCTGGTGAATAAAGGTGCTCAGAGTTGATCGTGCTACAGGGGTCTGATACAAATTAGGTCAAGATTGAGAAGACTTTGAAGTGGTGATATGAATGGTGGTAAATGAAGGAATTGGTGCGATGGATTCCAGGTTAGGGTTTGGTGCTGTAAAGATTTAACAGAGAAGGTGGTGTTTGCAGCTACAGATGGGTATATTGGTGATGATAATGAGCTGGTTCTTAGTGGAGGGTATTTTGGGAAGGTCACGAAACACGTGTACAATTTATGCCACGCGTGCACAGGCACTGACTCAGCTAACTGAGGAGTAGATGGAAAAACTAACGATGGGAGGAAACACTAATTTCAATATTTTTGGGGAGGAAACGCTAATTAGCGATCTTGACCTGGAAGGAAACGCAAAATAGCCCATTCGATTATTCTGACCGATTAAAATGGATTGTCACTTTGATTATAGATGACTATCACCTATTTTTTTCAAAACGCATCTGATAGCATGAACTTTATAGCCTTCCCAGATTTCAAAACTTGCATAATCGAAATTTTCAATTGCTTAGTACAACCAAGTGGAATAACAAGGCAGTTAGTCACAATTCAGAAACCCGGTACGGCAAAGCACAAGGTTTATGCACAATAAGCATAAACACAAGACACAACAGTATTGATAGAGAAGAAGATTACTAACAATAAGATAGAGAGAGATTTCATATATCTTAGCAGTGAATTACTCTATGTATATATAGAGAATGAACAAACATAAGCATTGTTTCATACTTCTTTGTACGGTTGTGTCTCTTCAGTTTATAACCCATTAGAAATCTGTTTATTTGTAAGCACCTGTTGACTATTAGTGTTAACCAATTAACACTATTCTTCATCAAGTGGTGCAATTCACACCTTTCTCTGTAGTCCACCGGTTCCACCTGTTGGGATTGGTATCTTTGTAACTACTAGAAGTCGGTTACCGAAACTAACTCGATAGTTATAATGCACCTTTTGTTAATGTATTTTGAAACACTACCAACAGAATCTAGTTTCTATAATTAGAGATGATCATTTTATTTCATTTATCTTTCCTGCCAACTCGATGAAATCTTCGTGGAACTTTTCTTTGGTGAGATTCCATCCACCAATTTTTTACTCGTAAAAATCAGAGAGATGCCAATGAGAGTAAATTAAACCTTTTAATTTAACTAATATCGATGAAAACATATGTGCTTCTATATGGTTTACTCTATATTGATCAAGATCGCAATCATTGAGTAGTTCCTTACTTCCTTTATACAGAAGAAATTTAGTTTCCACCAAAATCCCACCAAGGAAGTTTTGGACTTTGACAGCACCAGGAGGGACGGTAGTCATTTTTAAAGCCAAGTATCATAAAAAATGGAATGGTCGTTAACCATCATAAGGGGTGCATTTTTCGTGAATTTTATGTAATATGGCATGCCAGGTGGGAGATCTCAATGCAAATATTTTGGTCACAGGAAACGCACATATTGTTAAAGAAAAACAAGAAACTAAGCACACATGAATGGATAAATTTTTGGGCTGGGCTCTTACAGCACATAGGCCTGTCTAGTAGCGGTAGGGGTGTGCAACGGACGGACGGTTGCGGATTAAGGGTCACCCGCAACCAAACCGTTAAAGTTGCGGATTTGGGAAATTGAACCGTGACCGGCCCAATCACCCACGGATTTCACATCCACGGATCAGCGGGTAATACGGACCGGATGTGGTTTAACCGCGGATTTAGTCAGAAGAAAAAAAAGAAAAAAAGAAGTAAACAAACAAAACCGGTGAGGGGATTTTCAGACATCCTATGCTAGGCATTTCATCAAACAACTTGCGTGCATAATAATGAAAAACAAAGTAACTGATTTGGAGTAGAATCAGTATTCAGGGACTAATAAGCCGAAAGGAGAATTCCATAATGTAGATATGAACACCATTCAAAAAAATCAAAAGATATTTGGACTGAAACTAACATGAAATTGAGCGAAGGGGAACTTCAGTTCGTTTCATTTCAAAGCAAACTCTGTTAGGTTAAATAGCAGAATACATGACTGAAGGCTCATAAGCTTTGTTTTGCCAGGCTTTATTTAACTGGGCTTTATCTTTTTTTGTTATAACCTACGGTGCGGGTTAATCCGCGGATTTACAAAACCAACCGCAACCAAACCGCTAAACCTTGCGGATTTGAAAACTCACCCGTGTCCGGCCCATAGACTCTTGCGGATTGGTTTTCACCCGCAATTTTGCGGATGGTTGCGGATGAAATCCGCGGTTCCGGATTTTATGCACACCCCTAAGTAGCAGTAGTTGATACAAGCAGGGACGGCCCCATAGGGGAAGTAGGGGGCATCATTGCACAGGGGACAACATAATATGTGGTTTACATTTTGGGTTTTTATCAAAAATAAAAACATTTTTAGGGGCTTTCTATAACATTATGTGATATGTGGGCAGAAAAAAAGAATAACTTTAGACAAAATTGGAAGTTTTTACTCTTTCCTCTAACTAATCCTTGTTGCAGGCTTAGGATTTTTTTTTTTTTTTTTTTTTGGAGCTACTAGGATTTAGGAAGTATTCTCATTCTCATCTTTAATTATCATCTTCTTGTTAACCGTATACTAGATAACTAATTACAGGCACAACTAGTCGATGTCAATGTTCAAGGCTTTGATATATAACCTTCTCCTTTCAAAAAAAAAAAAAAAGTTCTAAGGCTTTTGCCTATCAAAATGTTCTAGGCTTTAGGAAAATCATAAGTTGTATTCATTCTAATGCTCATGATTCTTGCTTTAGGTACTCTCTTTTCTTTTCTTTTTATGCTTTCACTTAGAAACGAAGCAAGCATCACGACGATCATAGAAGGGTTAAAAATTTCTCTTGTTAGAATAAGTAAAGCTGCAGGATAAGAAAATTAAAAATAATTATGGGGGGCAGCAAAAACTTTGTCGACTTCGGGGCAAAAAGAATTCCGGACCGGCCCTGGATACAAGTAGAATGAATGGTTTCTTTTTATTTACACCGTGAATGTAATGATTTTGCTTGTCTGCAGGGAAACATGACCGGTTTCACAAAATCCAGCAACCGATATATATTGCATTGATAAATAAACTTAATTAATAATTCTTATTGTGAAAACCTCTTCATGCGCATCCTAGCAGAAAAGAGAAAACTATACACCCCAAGTATTTCAATGGGGAATGCCTTAACAAGCAAAGTGTGGTCACTTTTGAAGGCTAAAGCATAAAAGGTTAATTAGATTTGATCCGACGGAAGAAATCTCGTAATACTGCGCCATGTGTTTGTCGTTGTTGTAGTGTTAAATGTTGAATCCATTCTTTAAAAAGCCCTCATAGTGGAAATGAATCAGACGTAATGCTATTTTTGCCCAATTTTTAATACGCACTTGGCTGAGACGAATGAAAATGCATCGACACAAAATCTCCTCACATGTTTGTTTATTAACTGGTTGTGTCCTACTTAAATCGTAGGAAACAACTGATGATTGATACAAATGGTCCATACACCTTTCACAGAATGATTGATACAAATTTCATTCATTTTGTAGTTCTTTCCCATAAAACAAAAGGTATTTAGTTTCCACCAAAATACCGTCGGGGTAGTTTAGACTTTAACAGTGCCAGCCGACCAGTCATGTATATCTAAGGAAATGCGAGGACAGGCGGTCCTTGTTTTTATAGCCGAAACATCATGAAAACAAAACGGCCCCGCCTAACCATCTTAGAGGGTTTTGTGAATTGTTATAGGGAGCGTCAAGTGTGAGATTCCGATGCAAAAAACTTGGGTAATACAAAACACACATATGGTTATGTATCCAGGGTGGTTGGGAAGTGAATGGTTAGTTTTCTGATGGGATCCTTTTTGGATCCGTTTTTGGTCATAACTTGCAGGGAGTTTTGCGCATGTAGCAGGCAGTACTGTCGGTGGTGGAGCCTCCTTTTAGAACACCTATAGTATAATACGTGGATGCAGGATGCCATGATCCGAAGCTAGCTAAGTTCTCAGCCAAAAGAATGTCCGAGAAAATCACGTTTTCAAAATGCGCACCTCTTATGGATTTTATATTTGTTAGCCATTCACCATCATGCGATTGAAATTATTTCCTAAAGTCAAAAAGCTACCGGCACATTTTTGATACATTTTTTATTAGGTGTCCTGGGGCTTCGCCCCTCCCGATATATTTTTGATTTGATGTTGCACGGTTTCGCCTTGCCACATCCCGTCACTTAGGATTTTACATAAACAATGAATATGAGCTTGGTATTCCCTCCAAGTCTCTAGCTGATTTGTTGATATAGAATGTGCATTCACGTAATTTACATCAACCTTGTATTTCTTTTACTGCATAAAAAAACAAACTCTTCAACCAAGTTTAGTCAATATGAGAACGTTCTCAAAATATTATGCACTTTTTATGGTTTGGTTTGCTCTGTTCTACAACTCTAATTTACACCTAAATCCAACCAAAATCACCAAGTTTGAGCCCATTAATCAATCCAAGGGAGAGCCTGGTTTGTACCCCATTTCTAACCTTATAAACGTCAAGCCAAAATACTTTGTAGAGAAAATAATGTTTTGGTGCTAGTGAATTTTCTAGGGATTGAAATTTAGAATCATGAAACAGAAAAATAGGTAACAAAAATATTCAATTAATAAAAATAACTAAGCACGGGCTTAAGTTCATCATCCCAGAGAATTACATTCCTGGATGAAAAATTTTGCGTTCCACTGTTAATTAAACATTGAAAAGGAAACACATAAGTTGATGGTGTGATCTAAAGAGCATTAGAAAAAAGCAAGTCCCGAGAATGGAGTATACATCTGGGTAAAAGTGAGCCAAGGCGTCTCTGCAGTGCTTAGGTATGTGTCATGTCATATATACTGATCGATGATCATATACAGAAGCAATGTAAGTAACGTTTATAACCGAAGCAAAAATGGACAATTAATAAGCCAAACGAAGAAGCTGCGAAATCTAGCTTCAAAAGTTTAAATTTTAAAGATATATGTTATCTTTCTGGTCAGTTGTTTCATGCTTATCTAAAGACGTCCAAGAACTGGGAAACATCTTGCCTTACAACCTGAGCCCTCACACAGGTACCCATATACATACACTGAAATGAACACTACTGCTTCTAAATTATTACCCAAATGAGTTGTTACATAGAGAACAGACACCCTTCTTCATTACCAGGCCTTCTGAACGGAACCATATTTTGGCTCCATGATTTGAAGTGACTCGACATCTGACTTTAAGGTACCTCAGTGACCATGATTACGATTAGACCTGCAAAATTGGCAGTATAGCTTAAGGGCTCAGCAAGGCAAGGCCTGCAAAAAGATTTACATGTTTCGTGTTGATGGGGCAGCATTCACAACTAATAATATATCAAGTTAATAAGGCATCCAAGATGATGAGTGAGACATAAAGACTACAGGAGGCAAATCAATTATGAATTGATCAAGAATTGCATTTAACTTGTATTCATAAATGTGCAGCATTTTACTATCATCTAGACAGAAACCAAATGACCTTTACATTTTTTGAGAGGTTACTAAAATATACATCGACTTTAAAATGCTAATCTATGTAAATCTGCTAAAACCACATAAGAACACTACCATTGGTGGAAGGCATGCATGATAAGGACAATGGAGATAAAAGAGAGTTCCCATACAGACCTTGTCGAGGAATCGCCAACCTGTAAAGAAAATCACCACAAAACTCCAAACATTTGTACACTGAACTGGCATCTCATATGCTAGTAACATACGTAAAGCTTTAACATGTGAACTGCCAGTATTTTATAAAATGGAAGGCAACAACTTAAAAAGAATATTAGTTTTATGGGTCCAATCATTCGAGTATAGGAATATAGTTATGCCAATTGCCAACTAACCTTATAGAAACTGCTAAAACCACATAAGAACACTACCATTGGTGGAAGGCATGCATGATAAGGACAATGGAGATAAAAGAGAGTTCCCATACAGACCTTGTCGAGGAATCGCCAACCTGTAAAGAAAATCACCACAAAACGCCAAACATTTGTACACTGAACTGGCATCTCATATGCTAGTAACATACGTAAAGCTTTAACATGTGAACTGCCAGTATTTTATAAAATGGAAGGCAACAACTTAAAAAGAATATTAGTTTTATGGGTCCAATCATTCGAGTATAGGAATATAGTTATGCCAATTGCCAACTAACCTTATAGAAACTGCATTAACTGCTGCCAGACTTCCAAGATTTTCACCTTTTGTCGAGCCTCATCAAAAATGGTGTAATCCATCTTTTCCCGGTGCTTTTCCTATGCATTAGAGAACAAAGATGAGAGCAAGATTGTTATACTCCCCGCCGAATCAACAATATAATATCTACACATGCAAGTGCTTATACATAGAATGGAATGATGACAAACCTTGGCGAGTAATATATGGATAGTCTTTTGAGACCTATTTGGCCACAAAAGTGTTTGTCTGGCCTGTTTACCATGGAAGCATAGCATAACTCAGAGACCAAAATAATTTATTCAGTAAAGAGAAGCATACCTCAGAACTGTATTAAAACTCGCAAGCGCTTTCTTGCAAATCCATTCTTAAATTTCTCTTGCTTTAGTTTATTTTTCAGTCGCCTAGCGACTGTTCATCCAACCTACACATATACACATAATTTATATTTTATAAGGACTGATAGAAGTAGAAAGACCATGAAAATTAAGGCAGCTTCATTAAATCCTTCATGGTTCGAAGGTGCTTTAAACCATGAAGGAAGATCTTGGACCGATATTAATCTAATGGTTACTGTAGCATAAGTAAAATCAATGAGCTAAGAGTAGTACTAATATTTTATTTGGTGTAGCCTAACCTAGTTCGGTTAGAAGGCGTTATTTTCTTATGTGCTGTTTGCAAAGATATCAAATCCTGGCTCTCCCTTAATCTCGGTTACCTGTAGCCATGCTTTAAAATACTTACACGAAGTTATTTAACTAAAAGATCACATGAAGTAACATGACACTCGTAGCCACATAATATTCACCGCTAGGATTTTGATCTCGAAGATCAAGTATATACCTCCAAGTGATTGCAACCAATGAAGATAAAAGTTATAAGACCCGAAGTATATAAAATGAAGCTGTATGAATAGAAGTATTTAAGAAAATTATCAATCTTACATTCTTACTTGAGTTTCTGAGCCAGACCATGCTCAGGTTCCCTTGGTAACAAATGAGATAAGATTGCATGTCATTTTTTTTATTATATTCCCAATGTTGTTTACTGTTGCCGAGAGAATAGTTGCCTTGAACAAAGAAAAAAAACAATCAATTGGGCGAGAATCAGAATAAAGGGAAGTTAACATACATACCATCAGTTCTGATACTTTCTATCGTTGTTGGAGAATCAAGTTTTTGGCCATGATAAGCCATGCACCAAGATGTTTGTTTACCCTTGATAACAGGACCTGTTCCAGCGTATGAATTAATAGTAGATTGTTAGATTAGAATGGCAATACAACTACAAAAATTAACAAACTGTGATCTCCGTAGCTTTGCCATCTCAATTGCGTCGGGCCAAAAGCATATTAGTCATATGGGTTTCTGAAACAACAGCAAAAGAAACAAATACTTAACAATAACTATCTCAGAATTAACATCATTTCTTCAAGGAAAATTACAAACATTTCCACATCTCTATGCCATGAAGAAGAGAAAAAAGAAAACAAAGAGATTACTTTCCACTTGCTGAGATATGAAAATTGCAGACCTGTTTTCTATATAGATAGCAATCCACTCGATCTTTGCGACACATTCTCTGAACTCTACTTATACTTCCGTCGTATCTGTCAATTCCGGAATGCATAAACCAACTATATTTATTATTTACGACATCACTATCAAGCCATGACATCTATCCAACAGTTCCTGAACAAAACTATGAAGTCGCATTCTAATAGATCACCAAAGCTAATTCTCTGTTTGAAATGTTAAGAAAAATTATCACAATGATAACTATATTGCCTACAATTAATTTATGCTTCAGAAAGCCTTTCCCCAACCCCAGCATCACTAAATCCACCATTATTAGAGGGTATTCAAGAGAGCCATTGGAAACTGTACTAAGTTTAATAAAGTGAAGGGAACATATACGTCATAATTGGAAATGAAAATATTGGAAAACTCAATATAACAAATACGCTCACAACAGTCATATCTACAAAACATGTTCTTTAGCAATGTGCACATGAAAGCACATTGAAAGAGCAGAACAATTTAAACACAGAAGTACCACACAAAAACTTACATAATCATGTAAAGCTTGGACAAACTCATCAAGGGTAAAAGGCCAAAGCCTGAGAACGTCCGCGAAAGTAATAAAAAATTTCCCAACCTGCACAGAACCTTAAAGAATCAACATTTACTCCAATAAGTAGCTACCGACACAGTTATGTGGAATACAATGTTAGCTACCGAGACAGTTATGTGGAATACAATGCTCGCATAGAAACACCAAGGTAATGCTTCCTACTAATAAGCACTACAAACAGTGATCCTGAAAGAAATTTTTAAAGGATATGCAAATCCATTATCACCTGGACATACCATGAGAACGTTCCCCTATTCCCCTCTGAATCCTCGCAGTTATGCTGGTGAGTCATGTTCTTGCTCTTGCCTTTGGCCATTGAATTGTCTTGCCAAATGCCTATTCGCAAATACAAACCTGACTTCAGGCAAAGTGGCTGAAAGAAGTGGAGTACAACTAATGTAACACATTGCATACTACCAAGCCCATCAACTTGCATGATGCAATCACCATCAAACTTAACTGCTACCATGAAGTTCAATCAAAACACAAAAGGGGGAAAAACATATCACGAAATACAAAAATCTAAAGAATCAACCTGCAATCTAATCATATCACGGACGGACGCATGTATCAAACACAACACCAGTATTATTGTTCTGTTTT
Source organism: Papaver atlanticum (assembly GCA_023531105.1). Classification (NCBI taxonomy): domain Eukaryota; kingdom Viridiplantae; phylum Streptophyta; class Magnoliopsida; order Ranunculales; family Papaveraceae; genus Papaver; species Papaver atlanticum. Next base: position 2,773,480 of record JAJJMB010004170.1, on the reverse strand, counting down.
CCATGGATGGATAGCTGCTTGTAAGATATAAAATCTTAGGCTTTTGTTCCTCACGGAAGCCATTAGTAGATAATAATAATAAAATTAAAAAAAAAAAATGATGAATTGAAAAGGAAAACTCACGGAGAATAATAAGATGACATTCATGACCATCTCTTGTTATCACCTGCAAAAGGCTGAACAAAAATCAAAACATGCATTAATATAAAATTCCGAGAGAGAATGATAAACGAAATGGTCTTACCCATACCGATATTATCACGACTGTTATAAAAATCCCTTTGAGTTGTTTATCACGACTGCTATAAAAAATCCTTGTCAAGTTTTATGAGAAAGAACAGGAAGAAGAAGGATTCTTTTGGCCGTGTAGGGTTTCATGAGAGAGAAAGAGAGTAGGGAGAATAGAGAGGCGGAATTAAGTTTTAACCCCTCCCACCAATAGAGCCCCGCCAAGTGTCCTATTCTGGTTTAATGTACAAACTCTTCTCTAATAAAACGTCCAAACTCTTTTCTAAGCTTTTCTCATATTTCTCTAATTAAACGTCCAAACTCTTTTCTAAGCTTTTCTCATATGAGTTAGGATTTTAAAGGAGTTAGATTAGATTAGCTATAAAGCTAATTTTTATCGAAAAATTTCGATAATTCCGCTATACAGTTTCCTTCACCATTGTGGGTGATCCTGTTTTTACTTCGATGATGGTGCATATAAAATTAGCTTACTAATTGATGGCTCATGCAAGAGAACTACTAATTAATTTGCTTACTAATTGATGGCTCATGCAAGAGAACTACTAATTGAAAAGGAACCAAAATGTCCGGAGAGGATATTTAGAACAGTAAAATCCTAACAAAATTAGACCCGTATTATGGCAAGGAATGCTAAACAGTTAGGCTACAAGGAACAATGTCAACGAAACTGGTATTGCTTGCTCTTATTTATGGGGCTAATGCGGTGAAGAACAATTTTCTTGCACTGGAAAATTACATACGAACTTTGGAACAAAATATTGGGAAAATTGGGAAAAGGCCTTAATACGGGGTGCAATATTGGAAACTTGCCCCAATGTTAAAAATAATTGGAAAAATGCCTCATTATGTTGACGTTGCTATCCCAGTCCAGTTAATTCACATGTGTGAGCCCATATAAGCAAAAAAAAGATAAATACACCCTTTAAAGTTTAGGGTTCAGGGTTCAAGTTCAGGATTTAATGTTCAGGGCTTCATGCTCAGGGTTTATTTTTTTATTATTTTCCATTACCGCCGCCGCCACCACCACCACCACCAGGACCGCCTCCACCACCATCTAAATCACCACCACATCAGGACTACAGCCACCATTACCTTCACTGCTAGAAACACCATTGTCGTCGTCGATGCCACCACCATTGCCACCGCTTGAACCACCGCCCACCAACCACCACCGCCGTCATCACCCCCATCGTCATCACCACCACCATCATCATCGTCGTTGCTACCATCACTAATCTTTACCGTTATCGTCACCACCAGAACAACCACTTCACCATCTGAACCACCACTACCACTTGAATCTTAAACCCTTAAACCTAAACCATGAATCTTGAACCTTGAATTCTAAAGGTGTATTGTCCTTTCACAAGCTACCAATCTTCTACAGAGTGTAAGTGTACGACAACTTCTACAGAGTGTAAGTGTACGAAAAAAAAATCAATCTTTTTTCGTCCTCCGGCTCGCAGCTGGGATCTTTTCTTTCTTAAACACCTTAAATGCTTTTGTTTATCTTTTCCTTGAATAGCATTTGCACCCATTTCTTCCTTCGTTTTTTGCTCCTATAATTATGCCTTAACAACCCTAGCATTTTTAGGGGCGACACCAAAAGAATTAGGGGCGACACAAAAAACACAAAAGGGCACCCAAACGTAAAATATAGTCATCCCTTATCTCCCGTTTTTTTAATGGCCAAACTACCATTTACAATCGGTAGATAACTTTACAATCGGAAAGTTAATCCACAATCGGGAGTCAATTTAGTTTATATAACTTCCGAATATAAAGTATCCCCAAAATAAAATCCTCTATCTTTTGAATTTTGATTATCCTATAATCGGTAGTAAATAAAGTTATTTTGACTCCCGATTAAAGTAGACCTTTGGCTAAAATGCTACCATAATCGGTAGTGAATTTAGGTTATTTAACTCCCGAATATAGAGAGCCCCTAAATGAGATTTTGCAAAAATCCTCTATCTTTTGAATTTTGATTATCCTATAATCGGTAGTAAATAAAGTTATCTTGACTCCCGATTAAAGTAGACCTTTGGCTAAAATGCTACCATAATAGGTAGGGAATTTAAGTTATTTAACTCCCGAATATAGAGTAGCCCCAAAATGAGATTTTTCAAAAATTCTCTATTTTTTGAATTTTGGTTGAGCCTATAAACAGTAGTAAATGAAGGTATCCTGACTTCCGATTATACAGTGGCTCTCTTTGCCGAAATCCTACCATAATCGGTAGTCAAGATAGTTCATATAACTACCGAATAGAGAGTAGCTCCAAAATGAGATTTTGCCAAAATCCTCTATTTTTTGAATTTTGGTTGAGCCTATAATCGGTAGGAAATGAAGTTATCCTAACTTCCGATTATACAGTGGCTCTCTTTGCTGAAATCCTACCATAATCGGTAGTCAAGATAGTTCTTATAACTACCGAATATAGAGTAGCCCCAAAATGAGATTTTGCCAAAATCATCTATTTTTTTAATTTGGTTGAGTCTATAATCGGTAGTTAAAATAGTTCATATAACTACTGAATATAGAGTTTCCCCAAAAATGAGATTTTGCAATCGGTAGATAAAAAAAAACTAAACTACCAATTATGAAGGGACATATAAGTATTTTCAACCTATTTTGTCTTATTATGTCGCCCCTAATTCTTTCAGGGTCTCCCCTAAAGACGCCAGGTTAAGAACTCCTTAATTTTTTTGTTGTTTCTTTTTTAATAATTTTTTTTTTGTTTTTTTGATAAATCTCATAAATTTCATTCATGATAAAATAGAGATTACATGGGCTTCAAGAACATCAAGATCAAAGATCGATATACAACTAAAAGGTACTAACAAAGAGTAATCCGTGAAGAGAAGTAACGGACTACCAACAAGAATACTAAGCAATCCGAAGATTGAAAGAATAGTTTTGGATTATAATCCAACCATTTTGACAAGGTTAATTTTTCTTCTTGAAAAAGAGACCTACTCATAAAAATATGAGAGTAATGTGCCCAAAGTCTTGAATCTTGATCACCACACTTGAACTTCTATCCAAAATCTCCATTGAAATCACAAAGAAATACCAAGAGAGCGCATAGAGAATCTCCATAAAGGAGAAAATATAAACAAAAAGGGCAAAAAAAAAAACCCCACAAGAAACACCATAAAATCTCCTAAAAACACTGGAGATTGAAGCAAAAAGTAAAATAACCTATACTATTAGTTATCTAAGAAAACAAGAAAAAATAAAGAAATATGCTCAGATCTAGCCCGAAATGGATTAGATTTGAGCAGTTAGCTTTAATGGTGGCGGGAGTTTTTTTAGGGTTTGAGAAGGAGATAAAGAGGAGAGAGAAGAGAGAGAAAGTTTTTTGGGTTTTTTTTTTTCAGATTCAGAAATTAATACTAATTCATTGGATGGCAACATGAGTTGATTAAAGAGCTAAGGTCAAGGAAATTTGATATTTCATGGAAAGGGGCAGAAATAGGTGACCTCGGTGACAAGGTATTAACTATGTGCGTTCCCGACTCAGTCAAACTCGGCGAGTTGATTATTTTCGTATCGGACCAAAATACCATTCTAGTTGAGTAAGGTAAAGACAAGTCACCAAATTTTTTTATACTACCAACTAGGCTGGGTACCTAATTTAATTTATACGACTCACAAAATCAGTTACATCATAATTTATAGTACTATAAAAAATAAGTACCCATTGAAATTTATACTACCGTGTTAGCGAGGTACTCAATTTAATTTTTAGGACTGTTTCAAAAACAGTATACACTGCTTTTATTTTCTCAATTTAGAGGGTCATCCAAAAAATTGTAAAACAAGGGATATCAACTCTGACATGTTTTAAAAACTTCACAAATACCGTGAATTACCACAGACGAGCTAACCACGTAGCAAAATTAACCTAACACGTGGGTATAAGCATGCCTTTACTTCCCTAGTTCCGTGTAAAGAACTAAATAGCTACGTAGTATAGTTCAATGCCCATTTTTCTTCAAATAAATCTCCATCTCTTGCTACATTCACTAATCTCTATAATCATGATGCTCAAACCCAAATTAATTCCCCCAACCTCCTCATTCACTAATCTCTATGACCATGATGCTCAACTCCCAAATTAATTCCCCCAACCTCCTCTCTGTTGAAAATTCAAAATTCAAAAAGAAACAAGGAAGATATGTATAAAAATTCAATCCATAATGATGTTAATGGAATTTAGATTGAGAGATAAAACTAAGAGAAGCAGCTGTTTCTCCAATTTCTTTGACTGCTTGATTTGCATGAGACATGTTTGGTATAAAATAAATTTTATCCAATTGGGTCTCCATTTCCGGTATTTCTGAAGTCTCGACAATCTTTACAATCGTAGTAATAGCAGAATCATCAGAAAATGGTTTCTCTAATCCACCAACCATGATGATCAACCCCTGGTCCAATAGAACAACCACCCCAAATAACAGAAATGAAAATTCAAGGATTTAATATTTCATTTATCAAACTGAACATATTCAATTTTTGGGTGGGATGTCTTTGATTTATCAATCCAGAACGAGATTTCCGTTTAAATCTCGGAATTATATCGTCCGATTTATACAAGATTTCCGTTGATATCTCGTCTCGACGAAATTGTGAAAATCGTTAACTCTCAACCCAACCCAACTAACCTGACCACAGTAGTTAACCTAACTTGCCCAGGGAGGATAGGTTAGATAAAAACGGGTTTAATCAACTCAACTCAGTGAGTCACACCGAGTCTAACTCGCACATATTTGTCGTTTTTTATGGATTCTAACTCTACCTGCCCCTTTCCCTCAAATAGTCAATTTTCTTGACCTTCGCTGTTGATTAAACATCATAATAATCGAAGTAAAAGACATTTAGGGTAATTTAACTTGATAGATGAAGGTTTACCTGGTATAAATGTAAACTAGTTGCTTTTTTTTTGCTCAACATTAATAGAGATTCCAATATCCGAAGGGATCCTTCTCGTATTGTAGAACAAATTTAGTTTACTCCAAAATCCCACCCAATTTGTTTTACATAAACATTACTAGCCATGTACTTAATTACATTCCAAGGAAAAGGGAATGGAGGCGGTTGTGTTTTTTAGCCAAAAATCATGAAATGAAATGGTTTGGTAACTCCGGAGGAGGTGTATTGTTTGTGAATTGGGTTACAGGCATGTCAGGTATGAGATTTTGATGCAACTATTTTGTGGTGATAGATAAAACATAAAGATGACGATTCACAATTACCAAAAAAAGAAAAAAAATAATAAAAAAAAAAAACTTTCTTGTTGGTTTCAGAAAAGAAAAATGACCAAATATTTTCAATTCACCCCGATCTACTTCACATATTGTCTCTTAAATGCCACCAGCCTACCGAGAACAGATGTTTTTCAGAAAATGTAACGAGTCATCTGCTGAAAAATAAAAAGTAAACGAGTCAGACTTAATAATGCAAATATTTTGGTAACAGGAAACTCACATTTGATAATAGTTAATTTGGCGCAGTAATTTTATCCGATCTATATTCAGTCTTGGGAATGGGAATTGAATTCCAATTTTCGGGTTGGACTTGCTCTTGGTAGGACTCAGTCTGGATCTATTTTGTGCTCGTTGAAAGCACGAGGCAGTTGGTTCAGTTGTAAACTTGCAAGGAGTTTTGTGGATGTGGCATGCATGAACGTATTCTACAAAAGTAGCATGAGTGGTTTCTTTTGCCGCATGCAAAGTCGTAAATTTTTCAGATAACGTCTAGCACGACATAACACAATACGTCTTAATATCCATTGCAGTACACAACATCACTCATTACGCTAAGTACGTGACTTCGTGAGCTAGACTATGTTGGGTCAGCACGTCTTACAACTCTATATTGTATATTAGATTTTTAGAAACCAAAATCTAGAAAAAAAACCTTTAGATTGTATAATTGGATATTGATTTGAGCAAGGAACCACAAAAAGATTTCGCTCTGCATAATGTTTTTCCAAAATCATATTTTTCTTCCATCTCGTCCTCGTTAATCCATATTTACCCGGTTTCGGGTCAGAGATATCAGATCTACAGAGAAAATCTAGGAATTAATCTATCATTTCGTAATTTAAAGTTCATTTCAACTCGCACCAAAATTTCTAAATCTCTCTAGATTTCTAATTTTCTGTAATATGGCTTTTATATCTCAACCTCATTTTCATCCTCGATCTCAAGAGAATAAAACAAAGTTTGGAGTTCAAAATTCGCTGTCGTTGAAGATGAATGTATTTTTCGTAATTATATTTATTTTACCGAAGATTGCATCAATGGTGGACAACACATGGTAATTAACATCATGTGGGATAACATATTTTTGAGATATCAAGAACAAACCATGAACATCAATGATCGTGATGTAAATGGGTTATCACAACGCTTCATTACACTCAATAAGGAAGTAACGCTATGCGTTTATGCGATAATCCAAGCCAAAAGAGGTCGGGAGAGTGGTGTTATTGATGTTGATTTTGAAAGAAAATGCAGTGCAGATTGGCTATGCCAAAATGGAAAAAAAAATCAAATTCGAAAGTTTTTACCATATTTTGAAAGTGTTGAACAAATGTAATCCAGACTTCTTAGAAACTATACAACAAGTTCCTGAAATATCACCATACAATTCTTGTCCTTCAACTCCATATCTTCACCATTTTCACCAAGTCCATCAAATCCAACTTCTTCACCAGATACAAACCGAAATTTCAACTTAATTATGAATAAGGGTACTAATAATTTTTTTATAGGGAGAAACAAAGGAAGACTGACGAGAAAATTATCTCAATAAGGAGGAAGCTCCGACGGTTTTAACACGACGGAGTTTATGGAACATCAGACGACCGTCGAGAAACGAAGAGTGGTTGATCGGAAATTTCAAAACAAAAAGATGAAAAAGTCGGCTTTCTCAAGAAAAATTTGTCAATGATTGCGACAAGCATAAGATTCTTAATGCAAATACTTGAATTATAAACCAACAACAAAAACATGTATGTAAACTTGAATTTGATAACAACCTGGATTTGAACGACAACCCAAAGACAGATCGAACGACAATCTGGATTTGACAACAACCCAATTGGTGATGATGAGTTCTATGTAGTAAAACCTCTTAATTTGATAATTGATGTATTAAGTTGAATTTTAATTTGAAATGTTGTGCATTCTTCTACTGAAAATTAATTTAAAATGAAAAGTTGCTTAATTATACCTAATTTTACTTAATTATCACACCACATTATCATCAACAATCCCAAACGGCTAATGAAAAACTCCTTGAAGATGTGAAAATGAGCTTTATTTTCCATCTTCTTCATTACCCCAAAGTTTATAGCTTAGGAGTTTCAACCCCTAAGTTTAAATCTTTTCCAGGGTCAAAGGTTTCATTAACATTTTTGTTTCAAAACCCAACCGGCTGTATAACATTAGTTTTTCTCTCTATTATAAACCCCTTTTGTGCCTCACACTCTCTCAAGAATAACATTAGTTTTTCTCTCTATTATAAACCCCTGACGCCTTTATATTTGACCTAGGTTACAAAAGATACTAAATGGACTATTGGGCTAAGACATGAGAACATGCCCAAATAGATTTATTAAGCCCATATTCAAGGCATACATAACAAATCTCCACCTTGACTTGAATACTATCACCATTCATCAATTTATATCTTCGTCTTCGCTTAGCCCTTACAAGGGATTTCAACACTTGTTGACACCAACCAAGTCCAAGCAATGCTTGAACTTGATACTTGGAACCGGCTTCGTTAACATGTCTGCAGGGTTGTCCGTTGTAGGAACCTTAAGCATAGCTATCTTCCCTTCTTCAATGGCATCCTTGATGAAATGATACTTGACATCGATGTGCTTCATTCTCTCATGATACATCTGGTTCTTGGACAAGTGAATGGCACTTTGACTGTCACAATACAAAACTGCACTTTCTTGCTTGAACCCTAGATCACCAAACAAACCCATCAACCAAATATCTTCCTTCACTGCTTCTGCGGCTGCCATGTACTCTGCCTCAGTTGTAGACAATGCAACTTTGTTTTGCAAAACCGACCTCCAACTGATAGTACTACAACACAATGTAAAAGTATATCCTGTCAATGAACTTCTTCTATCAAGATCACTTGCATAATCAGAATCAACATAGCCCACAACATTTGTCGAATCACCACTGTGTTTGTCAAACACCAAACCAACATCTGTACTGCCCCTTAGATACCTCATAATCCACTTTACAGCTTTCCAATGAGCCTTCCCGGGACTTCCCATGTATCTACTTACCACACTCATAGCTTGTGCGATATTAGGCCTTGTACAAACCATAGCATACATGATGCTACCAACTGCACTTGCATATGGAACCCGAGACATGTACTCTGCCTCATCTGCAGTTTGAGGTGATTGCTTTCTAGAGAGTTTAAAATGAGCTTCCAAATGAGTACTTACTGGTTTTGCATCTTTCATACCGAACCTTTCCAACACCTTCTCGATGTAAGCCTTCTGGGACAAATATAACTTTCCTTCAGCTCGGTTCCTATGAATCTCCATGCCCAATATCTTCTTTGCTGCACACAAATCTTCATCTCAAACTCACTACTGAACTGCACTTTCAACTTTTGTATCTCTGACATGTCTTTGCAAGCTATCAACATATCATCAACATACAAGAGCAAATACACAAATGAACCATCTTGGAGTTTCTTGTGGTATACACAACTATCATACTTAATCCTAGCATAGCCATTCGCCAACATAAACGTATCAAAACGTTTATACCACTGTCTTGGAGATTGCTTCAAACCATACAAAGATTTCTTCAACAAACATACATGATTTTCTTTTCCAGGAACTTCAAACCCTTTTGGTTGTTGCATATAAATATGCTCTTCCAAATCACCATGAAGGAAAGCTGTCTTAACATCTAGTTGTTCCAATTCTAGATCATTCAAACCAACTATAGCAAGCAATGTTCTAATAGAACTATGTTTAACAACATGAGAAAATACCTAGTTTATGCTTGAATATGATCCTACAGTGCATATTTAATTAGGATTAATCTTAGTTAATTATAAGAGAAAAATTACATAGAAAATCACCTAGTTTATGCTTGAATATGATCCTACGGTGCATATCAATATGTATTAGAGAAAAAGTGATTTAATTGTAGATACAGTACGTATTATTATGTACTGTAAAAACTAAATACAAATCTATTTCCCAAATTCATCATAAATTCAATTTCCTCCTGCATCCCTTTACAAAAATACATTTGCTCCTCATAATTTAATATTGGTTTCTGAAAGTCTAAACGAGAATTATCAAACATTTTAGACTGTTTATATACACAAACAAGTACCAAGTTGTTTTCATTGTGAGGATTCACACACAATTATGTGAATGTGAGATTCTCAACAGATAAAACTTCCCTACCACTTTTTCGTGTAAGGTCATAGCACACGGTGTTCGGTTTGCGTGAGTTTGTACATTTGTAGTATATGACAAATCATTTCACCGGGGGAGAGTTGGTGACCTGAATTGTGGTTGACCGGCATGATTTTTAATTGACTCTAGAAAAACTACTTACATTAAAAGTGGGTATCTTTGCACTTGCAGTACCTCATCCCGCTACATGTTAAAAACTTGCCGCTGCCTTTACTAGCAGGTGAGATCTCAACAGGAATCTAAGAGTAATTAACCACGGTCCGGTGGTCTCTTTCAGTGGGGTGCCCACAACCACTTTCTCTTTTCATGCCCTCGGGTATCTCGTGGCTTGCAAAACTACGCATATAAATCGACACATATCATACGACACTTCAAAAATCTGTTCCCCTAAAAGACATCTTTTTAAACGGGTGAACAAGAGAAAAACTACATTTCGTGATCAATATTATAAATTTGGATTTCTAAGCTCATTTTTATTATGGTCCTGAAACTACATGAGAAAAATTATCTACAAATTTTATGTTAAATTTTTATATTGGACCTGAATTTTACGATTGCCCCGAAAACATCATAGAAAATAGAGTGTACAGACAGTAGTAGTTTACCGATGAAAAATGATTCGAAGTTGAACGAAATGGTGCACAAGGGGTTAGAACCCAGAGGGGTATTATCGTTAAAAACATTGACTTGGTTGGTCCACGAGTGCAAAGGTCAAGTACAAATGGAGATTTTAGCCATCATCACTAAGTTGTAGGGATTATGGATACTCTCGGCAAAAAAAATGAGACAATTGCCGTCAACGTTTGTCTTCTATGCTGCAAGGATGGAGAATCCGTCAGTCATCTTCTTCTTCATTGTCCAACGTCTGCAGCTATATCTGCTGGTATATGGAATTATTTCTTGTCCTATGTTAAGTTGGAACAGGTTATGTCGGATTGTATTTACTTAGTCATAAAGAGTTGGAGAATCAAAAACTTCTCAACAGCTGGTTAGGTTTCGTGGCAGGTCCTTCCAGTAGCCTACTTGGACAATCTGCGCGCATAAGAATAAATTGATATTTGAAGAGTCCACTTTCAATGCTATCAGGTCAAATATTAAGCCTATTTTTGGTGCAGAAACTTGGATGTCTAAAATCTTTGGATGCTTGTAATGTCTAACTTGGGACAATTTTTCATGTAATTTCTAAAATCTATCTTCTGTATTTAGTTGGGTGTTGGGCTTACAAAAGTTCTCACTACTCTTGGGCTGTATTTTTTTATTTTTGTTGTGGAAAGAAAATAAAAAAAATAGATGTGAGATAAACCAATACAAGTAATTGATAACTAGAGATAAATAGTGATAACATATTTCACCTAGTTGGATGGCCAAAGGCTACGGGACAATTTTCTTGGATATGCAGGTATGGTATAAAAAAAACACTTAAGGGCCAAACAGTATGATGCGAATTTTTGATTATAAAGGGGAGATATTGCTATATATGTTGATTATGATTCGTGAAGATACATTTGGGTCATGCTGTAGGTTGGGATCCCTAGACAAATTATGGAACACTATGCAAAGTCTAGGCCAATGTGCATATACCAATTTAGACTAGTCGTAGTTAGGCTTTTATTTACCAATACAAATTTTAGATCATGAGAAAATATTTGAATCATTAACAAATTTTGTATCATGGCATAGTTTTTGAATTACTAAACTTTATGGATCACGGAACCGATTATTAGACCTAAGCAAAGACGGAAAATATCGGTGAAAGAAAAAATTAACGGTACATAACAGATTATAAGTCACCTAACAAATTTTTGATCATAACAACAGATTTAAGCATCAATGCAGATTTCAAAATGTCAAATCCCAAAATAAATTATAATATGGAAGCCGTATGGCCTTAGGTGTTTTGGGAGCTCTCTTTTATCCTGTCAGAGAATCACCTGATCAATCTACTACAGAAGTCAAATAGTCCTTGTTGGCAGATATTTTTGTGTTGGTTGTTACTGGCTCATGTTAGTTAGAATAGTGTACGTTAGTCATAGTGCACGTTAGTTATTACAGCTGTAATGTCAGATGTATTCTTCTATAAAAAAAAGAGCAGTGAATGGTCCTTGTAACTAACAAAAGAATTCATTAATGAAACTCTAAGCAATTGTCTAGCGACACAAAGCTCTTACATGGTATCAGATACCTTCAATCTCCATTAATGGCTAATTCAAAATCAAATTCAAATCATATCTCTCTTACCTTTAAACCACCATCCAAACTATCAAATACTAATTTCATTCTCTGGAAATCACAGATCGTACCTCTGTTACGAAGTTATGATTTGTTCAAATTTGTTTATGGATCTCATCAATGTCTGGTGAAGTATATTCGTTAAGATCCAACAACATAAACAACTCCAGCTGAGGATCATGATTATGTATCAGATCCTGAGTATCTGTATTGGATCAATCAAGATCAAGCAATCTTATCATGGCTATTTTCTGCTTGTACTGAATAAATTTATTCTCAGGTGGTTGATTGCACTTACTCTCATAAAGTCTGGACTCGTTTGGAGAACAATTACAACGCTACAACTAGATCTCGTCTTATGCAGTTAAAAACAGATTTGATCAAACTCAAGAAAGGATCCGATTCGATGCATACTTACTTCAACAAACCTAGATCGATTGCTTTTCAATTATCTCAGATTGATTGTCCGCTCTCTGATGAAGATCTTGTGTTTCATATTCTACAAGGTTTACCTCAAGAATTCAATGCTTTCAAGACATCTGTTAACATTCAACAACTGAAGAATTTGAATCCAATTACTTCCTCAAATCTTCTAGGACTTCTCTTGTCTGAAGAAACTCGTGTTACTGCTGAATCGCACGCTGATCTCACCACTGCTTTTGCAAATGTTGCTCATCCACCTCAATTTCATTATGGATCAAGTTCTTTATCATTTGATACTTCTCCTATGAGCAATGTTTCAGGTAATTTTTCACCTAATTACTCTTCTTCAAATTGGTCACCTAATTCCTCTCGTGGTGGTGCTGGATATACTTGATCAAATTTTGCCAGAGGAGGTTACAATTCTATCAGAGGAGGTCGTTTTAATTTAGGTGGTATATCAAATTTTAGAGGCAGATATTCTTCTAATGGTAGATATCAAAATGGAGGTCGTTCTAATGGAAGATTTGGTAGAGGTCCCTCAAATTTCTATCCTCCTTTGAAATATGATTATTATGTTGAGTGTCAGCTTTGTCGTAAACCTGGTCATCAAGCTAATGAATGTAGACATCGATATTCTAGAACTGATTTCTCTACAGATCAATCCTACAATGCTTTCTATGATGATGGATATTCTAGATATTATGAGTATGATGATTTTTGGATCCCTGAACCTGAGGCATTTGCAGTTTATAATGAAGATTCTTCATCACCTTCTACTTCTTGGGTACTAGACTCTGGTGCCACTCACTATATTACTTCAGACTTGTCCAATTTAAATCTTCATTTAGAATATCAAGGCTCAGATCAAGTTAAAGTTGATAATGGATCAGGTTTGATTATAACTCATATTGGCTCATCTATTTTTCATTCTAATGATACTAAGTTAGCTCTCTCCAATGTGCTTCATGTTCCTAGTATCACTAATAATTTACTATCAGTGCTTCAATTTGCAAAGGATAATAATAGCTATTTTTCCTTTTATCCTGATCATTTCTATGTCAAGGATTTGGCCACCCACAAAGATCTCCTTACTGGACCTATTAAGAATGGACTCTATGACCTTCAGTTCCCCATTGCACCTCTAAATCAAGCTTTCTCAACTTCCTCAAGTTCAGATGATTGGCACAAGAAGTTAGGACATCCAGCATTCAAGACTCTTAAGCATGTTTTGGCCTCAGTCACTGATGTTATAGATAATCATCTTTCTAGTTCTATTTGTAGTGATTGTCAAATAGCTAAAAGTCATGCTCTACCTTTTCCTTCTATGTCTCAAAATGACACTCATGGTCCTTTAGATCTTATTCATACAGATGTATGGGTTTCCCCAATTTTCTCAGTGAATGGTTTTAAGTACTATGTTTCTTTTATTGACTCATTTAGTATATTTACTTGGCTCTATCCACTTTCTTAAAACTCTGAAGTATTACCTACTTTTATCAAGTTCAAAGCTTATGTTGAGAAACAGTTTAATACTTCTATTAAAATGGTTCAATCTGACTGGGGAGGAGAATACAGAAATGTGTCCACTTATTTAGAATCTTGTGGTATTGGTCATATAGTTTCTTGTCCACATGCTCATCAGCAGAATGGAAAAGCAGAAAGGAAACATAGACATATTGTTGAGACTGGTCTTGCTCTTCTTTCACATGTTTATCTTCCAATTTCTTATTGGTCCTATGCTTTTAAGAAAACAATTTTTTTGATTAACAGATTGACTACATCTACATTGCATTTGCAGTCTCCTTTGGAAAATTTGTTTCACTTAAAGCCAGATTACAACTTTCTCAAGATTTTTGGCTGTGCATGCTATCCTTGTTTAAGGTCTTTCAATGCATATAAATTTGAGCCAAGGTCAGTTAAGTGCATCTTTTTGGGATATAGTGCTATGCACAAGGGTTATAGATGTTTAAATCCCTTAACAAATAAGATCATTATATCTAGGCATGTTGTTTTTGCTGAGCATGAATTTCCATATTCTTCTTTCTTTGGTGCTTCTTCATCAATGCCTAGTTCCACTCAAGATGCTACTTTGTCTACAATGTCAGTTTCTTCCTCAATTTCTAATAACCCTCACCCTTCATCTGAATTACCCTTACCTTCACATACTTCTACAACTACTGATCAATCTACTACAACTACAACTACAGAAGCTTCTTTGGTTCCACCTGTTCAAAATGCTCATTCTATGAATACAAGAGGTAAAAGTGGAATCACCAAACCAAATTTTTTTGCAGCTGATGTTCAATCTGTAAATGAAGACATTACAGTTCCTACTTCTTTTACTGTTGCTAATAAAATTCCAGCTTGGAGACTTTCTATGTGTGAAGAAATAAACTCTTTGTTGCAAAATGGAACATGGATTCTTGTTCCTTATGATTCTTCTCAAAATATTATAGGCTGCAAATGGGTTTTCAGAGTTAAAAGAAATTCAGATGGTTCAATTGAAAGATTAAAAGAAAGATTGGTTGCCAAGGGTTATACTCAAGTTGAAGGAATTGATTTTCAAGAGACTTTTAGCCCTGTTGTTAAGCCAACTACAGTTAGGATGATGCTCTCCATTTGTCTTTACAAAGGATGGACCATAAGGCAATTAGATGTTAAAAATGCATTCTTACATGGCTATCTTTCTGAAGATGTATACATGTGTCAACCTCCAGGTTTTCAAGATAAGGAATTGCCAAATCATGTGTGCAAACTTAAAAGGTCATTGTATGGATTGAATCAAGCCTCTAGAGCATGGTTTGACAGGTTACGTCAATTTCTACTACAATCCGGTTTTACTGCCTCTAAGACTAATACTTCTTTGTTCTTTCAAGTGACTGCCACTACTGCTTTGTATGTACTGATTTATGTAGATGATATATTGGTCACTGGTAATTCTCCTCCAGCTATTACTTCTCTTATTCAAAGATTGAGTTCAGAATTTGCCATTAAGGACTTGGGAGATTTTCATTTCTTTCTTGGTATTCAGTCTACACATGATGCCAATGGTATCCATCTTTCTCAAGAATAGTATGTGAGTAATCTGCTTCAGAAAACTAAGATGGATAAATGTCAGCCTTGTGCCACTCCCATATCTACTGCTGTTTTTGATTCTAAGTCTTCACCATTGGAAGATCCCGCAGTTTACAGAAGTACAGTGGGAGCTTTACAGTATGCTACTATTACACGCCCTGACATAGCATATGCTGTGAAAAAAGCTTGTCAATTTATGTCTTATCCTACTGAGGCTCACTGGTCTAGAGTTAAGAGAATATTGCGTTACTTACAGGGTACTCTATCATTTGGTCTTCAATTTAAGAAATCTAGCATCTTGCAGCTTCAAGCATTCTCTGATGCAGA
This sequence comes from Papaver atlanticum, assembly GCA_023531105.1. Lineage (NCBI taxonomy): Eukaryota > Viridiplantae > Streptophyta > Magnoliopsida > Ranunculales > Papaveraceae > Papaver > Papaver atlanticum. Next base: position 2,757,690 of record JAJJMB010004170.1, on the reverse strand, counting down.
TTGGGATGGTGATCCAATTGACAGAAGATCTACAAGTGGAATGGCGATCTTTATGGGTCCTAATATAATATCTTAGTGTTCACGCAAGAAGAAAACTGTCTCCAAGTCCAGTACAGAAGATGAATATCGTGTTGTTGCTGATGCTACATCTAAGCTGCTTTGGGTACAATCTTTAATGACTGAATTGCATTTCTCTTCTCCTAGAGTTCCAGTTCTCTGGTGTGATAATTTAGGGGCTACCTATCTTACTGCAAACCCAATTTTTCATCATAGGATGAAACATATAGAAATTGCTTTCCATTTTATGAGAGAGTTAGTTGCCAGTAAGTAGTTATCTGTCAGATATATCAGCACTCATGATCAGCTGGCAGACATTCTGACCAAAGGTTTACCTACTGTTAAGTTTTCTTTTTTCGATCCGAGCTCAGTGTCTCTCCGAAGACCCTGGACTTGCGGGGGGTGGGGGGGCGGGGGGGGGGGGGGGGCGAGAGAATCACCTGATCAATTTACTACAGAAGTCAAATAGTCCTTGTTGGCATATATTTTTGTGTCGGTTGTTACTGGCTCATGTTAGTTAGAATAGTGTACGTTAGTTATTACAGCTGTAATGTCAGATGTATTCTGCTATAAAAACAAGAGAAGTGAATGGTCCTTGTAACTAACAAAAGAATTCATTAATAAAACTCTGAGCAATTTTCTAGCGACACAAAGCTCTTACATATCCAAAGTCTCGAAGGATGGTTCCATTTTTAAACATATATCTTTATCCTGCCCTATATCCTATGGTGTAAAGAAAGACTTTGCTGTTCAAGTTATATCACCTTGTTGTGATAGCGACATTTTGCAAATATCACTTAGAGAGCAAAAGTCCAAAGAAGCACCATTAAAGGGTTTGTAGAACACGTTTCATATTCATCTAGAGGATGATATCGGGGACAACAACTCCTCTAGTTCATATACACCAATATTCTCGCCTGGTTTTGAACCTAATGAAGACTTGGCAATGAAGGATGATGTTTCTTCTTCTCATTTAACAAAAGGTGTAACTCCAAAAAAGCTTAAATCTTAATAAAGAAGACTTGGAATTCCTATTGCTGAAGTTGGAATTCCAAAAGCTAAATCTAGAAGAAGAATTTTGGGTAATGCTGGTTACAAATGAATTTACAAATTCTCTCTTGGAATGTTAGAGGACTATGTTCTTCAGCAAGAAGAACGATTGTGAAGAAGGTCATTCATTTATACAAGGCGCCAGTTATTATGCTTCAAGAGACTAAAATGATAAACTGTGTGGATTTTGACATTCTTCAAATCTGTGGGAGAAAAAATTATGGTTGGACTCTCCAAAAATCTGTTAGAAGTTCAGGAGGGATGATCATACTTTGGAATAAAGATTTGCTGGATGTTTATGATAGTTTGGTGGGTGACTACATCATATCTATTGCTTGCACTAATAAAACTGACAATTTCAAGTGGGTTTTAACTAGTGTTTATGGTCCTAATAATCCATATGACAGACCAGCTTTTTGGGAAAAGTTGGACAATGTTTGTAGTTTATGGAATCTCCCATGGTGCATTGGAGGAGATTTTAATACTATGTTTAAATGTGAAGAAAAGAAGGGTTGCACTAAAACTACTAAAAGTATGAAGGGTTTTGCTGAATTCATACTTGAGCATGATCTCATTGATCTTCCCTTAAAGGGTGCTAGATACACCTGGTCCAATAATCAAGTTAATTCCATCATGTGTAGACTTGATAGATTCCTCCTCTCTCCTTTTTTTGAGCTTCAATATCCCCTATCATCTCAACTTGCTAAACCTAGACGTACTTTTGATCATATCCCTATTCTCTTAGCCCTTTCTGATCCTTCTTAGGGTCTTTCCCCTTTCAGATTTGAGATTACGTGGTTTCTAGAGAATGGTTTTATTGAAAAATTAGAGAAATGGTGGAGTTCATTTTGTTTTGCAGGTACTCCTAGACAGTGTAGTCAAAATCGCTTTCAAAGGCCGATTACTCGCCGAGTAATCGCTACAGGCTATATGACCGAGGCGATTTCCGATTCCAAGCCAATTCTGATTTTTAATGACTAAGGCGGCCAATTTGGACCGATTTTGGAGAAAAACGAGTCAACGATTTTTCCGAGTTGGTCTTACATGCACTAAAATCAGAAAACAAAATTCCATAACCCCTCATATGGGATATATCAAATAGAAAAGCCTCTAGTTACATGATAAATACGTTCAATATAACAATATTCCACCCTTAATGACATGTTAGTGGTAGAATTTTAATTTTAATGAGGTACAAATCATGACTTATGAGAAGCAATATATAAGTTTATAATAAATATATTCCGAGTATTAGACCGAGTTACGGCGATTTCCAAGTCCGGACTTATTGCTCCTCGCTCCAAGCTCCCCAACCGAGTAGGACCGAGGAACGATTTCGACTACTTTTCTCCTAGCAGCATACTTTGGATGAAATTAAAAACTATGAAAGAAAAGTTAAAGAATGGAACAAAGAAACTTTTTGGCACACTACTTCAAAACTCAATACTATTTTAGCAGAAATTCAAGTTTTAGACACTGCAGCTGAAGACACTCCCTTACCAGAAGAAAAAATTGTAAAAAGGATAAAGCACATGGCATAGTTTGAAAAGATATCTCTTATGGAAGAAACTACTTGGAAAATAAAATCCAAAACCAAATGGATTCAGGTTGGTGATAGGAATACAACATATTTCATGAGGACTGCATCAGCAAAGAGAAGATATAATAGAATCAGACAAATTTATATTAATGGGTCTCTTACTTCTTATAGATGTCAACTTCAAGAACATATTGTTGAATTCTATAAGCATCTCTTTACAGAAGAAATTTTTATAAGACCTGATCTTGTTGATATTGAGTTTGATTCCATTAGCACTGATGAAGCGGCTTTCTGGAGGCTTGTTTCACTGAAGATGAAGTCTTTTCAGCAATAAAATTTTTAGCTCAAGATAAAGCACCTGGACCTGATGGGTATCCAATTATGTTTTTCATGAAGTGTTGGTGCTTCCTTAAAAAAGACTTAATGGATACAATTCAAGAATTTTGGTCTTCAGGTACCATTGACACTAGACACAATTCTACTTTTATTTCTCTTGTTCCTAAAAAGGATTACATAGAGACCATAAAGGATTCCAGGCCTATTTGCTTACTCACAAGTGTTTACAAGATGATTTCTAAAGTCCTTTCTTCTAGATTATCTCTAGTGATGGATAAACTTATATCTCAGGTGCAATGTGCATATGTAGAGGGTAGACAAATCACAGATTGTATTTTGATTGTTAATGAGTTGGTAGATTCAAGAATTACTTCTGATAAGCCAGGTATCATCTGCAAGATAGACCTAGAAAAGACATTTGATAGAGTTAATTGGAATTATCTTGAATTGGTGTTAAAAAAGATGGGTTTTAGCACAAACTGGTGCAATTGGGTAAGATTTTGTTACTCCACTGCTTTTTTTTCAGTGCTTATCAATGGGTCCTCTTTTGAATACTTCAAAAGTTCAAGGAGAGTAAGGCAATGAGATCCTATTTCTCCTCTTGTTTTCAACATTGCAATGAAGGGATTCTCTAGGTATCTAGACAAAGCAACAAATATGCAATTGTTCAGTGGCTTCTTAGTCAAACATAGTGGTTTAATCATAAACCATCTACATTATGTGGTAATGCTAATGAAACTTTTGATCATCTTTTGCTGCACTGTAGAGTGGCTTATAGAGTTTGGTCCATGCTCACCCCTTCAAATTGGGCTTGGTGTTTCCCTAATTCAGTTTCCTGTTTAGTTAAATGTTGGTCAGGAGCTCTTTCTTCTATTGGTACTTGGAACATCATTACCGGCTGTAGTTATATGGGTCTTATGGTATGAAAGAAATAACATAACATTCAAGTAAAACTATGTTTATAAGACTGATTCAGACTTGGGAATTTATGCTAAGTCAATAGTGCTATCTTGGTATGCAGCAGCTGGACATAGAGCTCACTTGAATTCCTCAAGTTCAGTATCCAATTGGGACACTTTTTTGATGTAATTTAGTCCTTGATGTAATCTCTTTTCAGCTACCTCTGATGGCTTTGTACTTCTTTTTATTTGTACATTCTTTTATCTTTATAAAATTCTCTTTCAATCTAAAAAAATAATAATATTTGGGTGATTCTATATTGACAGTAGAAAATTCCGGAAAAATATCCCGAAAGAGAGAGCCCTGAGGACTCCACCAGGAGTTTAGCAAGGGGCCTGTGTTAAAGTTGTCTCTCCCGGGATTTTTTCCTGAAATTTCTAACGGTAAACATAAAATTATTGAAAATATCTAGACTTTCAAGTTTCAACACTACTAGGAAGACGATATATAAATGTGATCAAAATCAATCTGATTTTTTTTTTATATAGACAACGGCCTTCAAAAAGGCTAATGATGCCCCTCAACTGTTGGTAGGAGCCAAACAAGAGGAACAGACCAGTACATAGAGGCATTGTTTGGTTTTTCCCATTGAGCTAACTCATGAGCTACCTAATTACAAACACGCGGTTGAAAATTAAAGATACATGCCACTAATTTAGAAGAGAAAAACTGAATATCCTTAAAAATAGCATCCGTACGCGAGTCTCCATCGAACATGCAAGCTGAAAATTGATCAATGAGGGACTTCACATCACTTTGGACGATGATATGAGTTAAGTGCTGCTCCACGGCTTTCTTCAAGACTACCCAAATAGCTTTGGCTTCAGCTTCTTCAGCAGACTGAACATCAAAGACCAGGGAGGCACAAAAGGAAGCTTTACTAGAGAAATTTCTCATCACATACCCTGCACCATTTGCTCCAGAAGTGTAATCATAAGCACCATCAGTATTACATTTAATCCATCCAAAGGAGGGGGGCATCCATTATCACAAATACTGACAGGAGTAGTAGTAGAAACTGTAATGCAAGGTTTTCTAGTGAGAAGCATTTCTCTAGCTCTAGCTAAGACAGTAGTATGGTTTTTAATCAGATTTTGGAAAATAAAATTGTTTCTGCTAGTCCAAATGGACCACAAGATAGCTACAAAAAGGCATTGAGCTTCATCAGGAAGTTTAGACAAGCGATCAGTTAACCAAAAGAGAATCCATTCAATAAAAGATTTATTTTGGAAAAAATGAGTATTTATGTTGAAATCAGAAATGAACCAGACCCTGCTAGCAAAAAGGGCAGAGAACCAAAGCATGCATAATAGTTTCATGGGGATCAGTACACCTAGGACAAACAATACTGGAAGGAAGAGCATTCTAGTGTGTAAAACAGTTCTGTAAGGCAGAGCATTTCTAGCTGCTTTCCAGAAAAAGACTTGAATTCTGTAAGGAACTCTGACTTTCCAAATGCGCTTCCAAATATTTTTACAAGGGGAGGGCCTAAGACGTCTGAGCCCTATGTAGGCAGATTTAGAAGAAAACTTTCCATTCTTTGAAAGATCCCAAGCCCTCCTATCAGGAGTGCAAAGCTGTCTTAAGGGAATAGTGACAATCTTCTGAACAGAAGCATTATCAAAGTGGGTGTTGAGTCTAGACAAATCCCAACTTCTTGTATTAGAATCAATGAAGTAAGAGACTTTAATAGTAGGATCAGGTGGTACTAAAGGGTTGGGTTTGGCAGAACCCAGAGTGGGTATCCATTTATCACACCAGGGTTCAATAAATTGACCATCCCCTACAATCCAGGAGATGAAAGGCTTTATGAGTTCTTTTATAGCATGCAAATACTTCCAAGTCCAAGAGCACTTGCCAGTGCACTTGGCATTCAAGAAATTAGTTCGAGGAAAGTATTAACTTTAAGAACAGTGGCTAGTAAACAGTCAGGGTTTTCCAGAATTCTCCAAGCATTTCTAGCCAGCATAGCCAGATTATTTAATTCAGCCTTTCTAAAGCCTAAACCACCTTCGGCCTTAGGGGAGCATAAGATATCCCAGCCTAGCAGGTGCAATTTCTTGTCTTTAGGATCTAAAGTTTCTCCACACCAAAACTTACAAAGATGAGAATCCATTTGTTTACAAAGATGTTTAGGGATAAGAAAAGCTCCCATTTGAAGAAAAAAAAACGGAATAGCTTGGCCAATATGTTTAATCAAAGTAGTTCTAGCAGCCTGAGACAGGAGCTTATGTAGCCAGATAGATATTCTGGCATCCACATCTTGGAGAATACCCATATGAGTTTGGATTTTAGAGGCTTGGAACACATTAGCAGTGCCAAGATATTTTTCTCCTACGTCCCTACTCTGAATCTCTAAAATGTTAGCCAGAAGAGCTTTCCTATGCTCAGTAATTTTCCTACTAAATAAAATACCAGATTTTTCAAAATTAATTTCTTGCCTAGAGGCCAAGCAATATTTTTGAAGATAGTCATTAATGACTTGAAAATTTTGGGCAGTAGCTTTAGAAAACAAGAGAGAGTTATCAACAAACAACAAATGTGTCATTTCTGGAGCATCTTTACAAACTTTGATACCTTCTAAAGTTCCATTCTTTTGAAGGCTATCAATATAAGAAGACAAAGCTTCAGAGCATATGATGTAAAGATAAGGAGAAAGAGGGTCCCCTTGTCTCAAACCTATTCCCGGTTGGAAAAACCCAGTTGGGCTACCATTGAGAAGGACAGAGTATGAGACAGTAGAGACACACTGGTTAATAAGTTTAATCCAGTGGTTTGAAAGACCCATTTTAGTTAACACCTTTTCTAAGAAACTCCATTCAAGCGTATCATAAGCCTTAGAAATGTCTAGTTTGATTGCAGCTATGCCTTCAATTTTGTCATTATGATTGACAGCATATATGGCCTCATTAGCTAGCAGAATATTATCAGAAATACTCCTCTTAGGTATAAAGGCACTTTGGTTTTGGGATATTATGTTATTTATGAAAGGTTTGAGTCTATTAGCAAGAGTTTTTGAAAGAATTTTGTAAATGAAATTACAGAGCCCTATTGGTCTGTACTGGGATACAAGTTCAGCAAGGGGAACTTTAGGAATAAGGGCAATATTAGTATGATTGAAAACCTTAGCAATATGCTATGTTCTGAAACAAGTTTGGGTCATATTAATGACAGCATCTCCTACAATATCCCAGTGCTTTTGGTAAAAAAGACCTGTAAATCCATCAGGTCTTGGAGCCTTCTTTCCCCCCATTTGGAAAACAACATTCTTAATTTCCTCTTGAGTAAGAGGCATATTTAAGAAGGAGTTATCTTCAGAAGAGAACTTAATAAGGAGGTCAGCAAGGATTTCATCCTGGAATTGCCGAGGATGGGAGGAGTACAAATTTTTAAAGTAGTTTATAAAAGAAGTTCCAATACTATCTCTATCAGTTAGAATAGTATTTAAGGAATTCTTAATCCAGCTAATAGCATTTCTTTTCCTCCTAAAGAGAGTTACTCTATGAAAATAGGGTGAGTTTCTGTCACCTTCCATGATCCAAACCTCCCTAGATTTGTCCTTCCAGTATAACTCTTCTAAATTATAAAGATACTTAAGTCTATCTTTGAGTCTGGAAGTAGTACTAGTATCAGTAGAGTTTGAGATTTGTATATCATCTAGATCTTTTCTAATGGTAGATATATTAGTTTGAATATTACCAAAAGAAGATTTATTCCAATCTCTTAGACCTTTCTTAGTGCTTAAAAGCTTATAGGTAGGGGAACCCACCACATTAGCAGACCAAGAATTAGCAATAATATCTCTACAAGTAGGATCTTAAATCCACATAGCCATAAAATGAAAAGGTCTAGGCATACAAACATCCTCATAATTGAAACCTATATGCATGGGGAAGTGATCAGAAGAATCCCTGTGGAGATTGTTAACACAAAGTTTAGGGAAAAGGTCCTCAGCAGATTGGTTTATAAGGCATCTATCTAATCTTTCAACGATTAGATCAGGGCCTTGTTGCATATTGGACCAGGTGAATCTAGGGCCTGAAAAGCTAGGATCATGTAAATTAAAAACTGAGCAAAAATTTCTAAGATTTGAAAAATCAGAATCATCAACCTCTAAACCACCATTTTTATCTTTTGTTCCTAGTTGGGCATTAAAGTCACCTATGAAGAAACATGTTCATCTAAGGGAGCATTAGATTGTTGGCATTGTTGTTCCCAGAAAGCTTGTCTTAAACTGCTATTGGGTTCACCATAAACAAAATGAATATGACAAGTTTTAGAATGGATGATGTCAGTGGATGTAACATAGATGCCCCTCATGCTGGATGAAATAATGTTGAGTTTAATTTCCTTTTTCCAAGCCAGAACAAGACCACCACTTCTACCAACACTAGAAACATTAAAAGTGCAAGGGAACCCCATATTTTTGAGTTTTATAGCCGCCATATCTTTGCTCATTTTTGTCTCAGAAAGAAAGATGATATCAGGGTTAACATTCCTACATAGTAAGCTAAGCTCTTTATTGGCAGATTTTTTTCCCAAACCTCTAATGTTCCAAGCAAGAAGATTGATATTATTGACAGGGAATTGGTTTATAGCATTATTGGTATTATCAATTAAAGGGGTTGAGGGAGTTGAATTTACCTGAGTGGTGGAGTCAGACCCACCACCAATAGAAGCACTTGTAGTATCACCACTTTGAGAAGCATTTTGAGAAGAATCGAGACTAGGAGTAGCAGCATTGAGATGAGAAATATTGTGGACACCATTGTTGTTTGGGGAGGTATCAACAGATACGTTATAGCTCCCATAAGAATCAATAACTGGTTGGGTATTGAGAGAACAGTTTGACAGATTAATAGCATGTAATTCCCCCAATTTGGTAATAGGAGGGCACAATTGAGAATAATAAGGTTCAGTAGTATCAAATTCTAGGATAACCACCAAGCTAGCGAGACTAGAATTAGCTATGGTACGTTTCCTCGAATCATCCCTAGGATTGATCTTTATTTTGAGGTTTGAAAGAGCATCGTGCTCAGCTGAGATAAGAGTTCCTCTGGTGATAATGGGATTTGGACTAGGAACAACATCAGTTTTGAATCTTCTTGATAAGTTAGATGTTCGAATTGGTCCACTAGTAACCGGTTCAGATCCAGTGATAGAGGATTCAACAGTAACGTTCTGAGTAGTAACCTGTTTAAAGATGATTGGTAAACCATTGCTTTGCTGAGTCAAGTTTTGCTAAATCGGACCAATATCATAGATATTCAAAGCTGTGGAACGATTGACAAAAGGTCCCATCTGAAAAGTACTTGATAATCCCTTTTGAGTAGTGTTTTCCATTTTCTGATTATTATCCTTGATTTTACCTTTGTCGCATACAAGAACAGTGGTGGACTCAACTTGAGTATCTGGTACAATTTCTGTATGTTGCATGATGGTATCTGCTGTTGCAGTAGAAGTAGAGACATCCTAATTGTTTACTGGTGGTGATGGCATCATAAGTCTTGAGACAGCATGGAGAACATAATTACTGCTAGAAGATGCAGCTTCCTTGATAGCTTTCTGTTTCAACTTCCAAGATGGACAGTTGATGTTCTTATGATCAAGAACGCGGAATGAATTACAAAAAAATATTGGAACTTTCATGTATCTACATTCAATAAGGAAAGGATGAGTTCTTCCACTGGTGAAAAGTGGGATGCCTACTGGTAAAGCTTTCTGCACTGGAATCCTGATGCACACCTTGACATTTTTCTTTAGAGGGTGATTACCAAAGGTATCTCGAGCTTTAATGAGTTCTTTTATCTGGAATGTAAGTTCATGAAGATCTTCGAATTCGGTACACTCTTTTGGAATATTGCACAGGATAAACCACATTAGTTCTTCAGTGAAAGAAGTATGATGGTTTGCTGGCCATCCCTCTGTTGGAATTTTTTTTAATACCATTAGGCACCCACAGACAAACCAGGGTCTCTGCGAATTGATTCTATTAAAATCATCTTCAGCTAAGAAATGAATAAGGACTTTGTTGCGCATTCCATTAAAAGTAGTGACAGTGGAGGATTGAGCAAGGGGCCATTGATTACAGATATAATAGCGGATAGAGGAGGTTGGAACAAGAGTTTCACTACATCGATATCCTACCATACACCACTTCCAATTACTATCAGATTCAGCTAGAATGACAGTTTTGTCAATGAACACTGGATCAGCAAGAGTTGAAGGTAATGTTAATTTTTCAGCCATTTGGGTAGATAGGTTTTGAATTTCTTGGTTTATCTTTTGAGAGTTAACTGAACTATTGGGGGGATCCATTTGATAAGTGATCTGATATATATGAATATAGTTTGATAGAGGTGAGAGACACAGATAAAGCATATAATATGAAGATGTATAGAAAGGAATCTCTTCTTGGTACTATCCTGATAAAGGTCATAGTCTATATGGATGAGGAGATGAAAGTAAGTTTTTATTTTTATATGGCTTTGAACCTTAAAAGAGGAATGAGAAAACTGGTTGGAAAAATTTGACACACTTTCAGGAGAAAATTGGTGTAAAGTAGTTGTTGTTGTGCTGCTACTTCTACATTGGAGACAGGGTTTATCATGCGACTTGTCCCTGTCATTCCCATATTTTAAGTGAGATAACAGGTTAGTGAAATTTGTATACACGTGGGTTGTATGATAAAAGAGCCAAGTATGGACAAATTCAGAGATCCATTGTGCACTTTTCATGCTTATGTATGGGAGGTACGTAAGCATGATGAGATTAGGAGTTGGTGAATCATAAATGAACTTGTCTTTTTTTGGATAGGCATAGGTATGATGGTAGAAGCTGCCAAGAGTAATAATGGTATTGACAATACCTAATAGGATGTGAGGGTTGAGGCAGTTGAAATGGAGGGAAGATATGTGTGATGAATTTTGGTTTTGAATGATGCTTTGCTTCTTAGTTGTGGGTGAAGGTTTTGTGGCTAAAAAAGTGCTGGGGATAACCCATCTGGCAGACATACCCCAAACCTCAATGGTGCCTCTCAACTGATTCTGCATTCTCCTAATCTACATAAAACATAAAATTTTAATTAGACCCCAAAAAACTACATCAAAATTTGGTGACCTACAAATACCCCCCTTAATGGCAGTTCCTAAAAGAGTAATAGTTATAGTAATTTTTAGGTGTTGAAAATAGGTACGGGTAGGGTAATTATGATCATGAGGGTGAAAATAATACGCATGGTTTTGAATGGGCGTGGTAAACAAAGCGACATGACGCTTAACCAGGAGCTATAAATGAGATTTAATGGACACAATTGGGTCTTTAAAGGGGTGTTTAGCCAAGAGATTATCATAGCCAAGGTAATTTTCTTTGGAGTTTTGTTCAGAAAGGGAAAGAATTAGAAGAGGGAGAAGAAATTTAGGTAATGGCTGATCAAAATCCTCCAAATGCCGGAGAGGGTGGACTTCCGGTTGAACCATCATCTTCCTCTGAGTATGATCAAGCCAAGGCTCTTGCACTTTCATTGAGCACTGAAGAGTTACAAAGATTGAGAACTGACATCCAAGCCGAACTTGATCATCGTGTGCATGAGTTGATCCGTAAGATAGAAGAGCAAGAGAGACTTCGTCAGAGAAAGGAAGAGAGAATTGAAAACTTGTATGCAGCGTGGAAGCAAAAGTATTTTGCAAGGAGGGGTAGAAAGGATGAAGAATGGGCTGAGAAGCATTCCAAAAAGCATCGAGATATGGGAGTGCAACAGAAAGTGATTCTGATGCTTCTGATGAAGGTTTTGAGTATGGTGTTGAGGAGGTTGACACCAGCGAGGTTGATTCAGATGCTGCAGAGGATCAAAGGATGATGGAAAGGTACCAGGATAGAAAGTTGAGAAGCCGCTTTGAGTATGAGCTTGCCAATCCAAAGATTCTCGCAAGGACCATGCAAGAAGGTGAGCCAGAGAGAAGGGATGCAGCGATGCAAGATACTGAGACTGATGAAGAAGGGACTGAAGAGGATACAGATAGTGAGAACTCTGCATCTTCAAATGATATTTCACCGGCACCATCTGATAGTGATGACAGTGAGAGATATGAAGAGGAAGGATGGAACACTGATGAAGAAGGCTTTTGGTAGTCTCTTCGCAAGTGTCGGAAAAGGCTATATTTTCATATTTTGAGTAAATCTTGAAAACGATCAACAAGTTTTTAACAAAACAACTTTTCCGATGCTTGATCTTGCTCCTACTCTTCTTTATTTTGTTACAGATGTTGGTAAGTACTTTGTTTTCCTTCTCCTTACTTCGGTCGACTTCTTTCCTAGTTTGTTGGTGATGTTGATGTGTGTAAAAAGTGGAGTTCTGGGTGTTCTTTTGGTAAGTAATACTATTTGTTTCAGTTTTAGATGTTTGGTGTTGAAAATGCTATTTATGATGGTTTAGGATATGGGGAAATTGGTTCAGGTTTTTTTTGGTTAGGGCAAATGCTAGATTGTCCAGAAGTGGTAGTGATATAACAGTTTGAGTGCAGAGTTGGGATGTAATGATGAATGCTTGTGTTGAAACTTCTTGAATGAAATTTAATGAACTTTTTCCTTTTGATCTGGAGTTTGTTGAATGTTTTTCTATATTTGCACTTAGTGAAATGAAACTCGTTTGTGAAATACTTTTGATCAAATGAAGTACTGAGAAGATAGTAAATTGTATAGATGATGTAACTACCAATGATGATTACAAGGAGATGAACTAATTGATGGATGCTAGCAAGATGGATTCCTAGGGTTTGAATTTCAGAGAACATGAAGAGGAATTTGTTTGCTTACGTCAGGATGACGGAGCAGAGAACTTTTACCCAATAACCCACATTCTTTTCTGCTGTTCGGATTAGCTTCAAAATCAATCTAATTAAGTTCGGGGCGCTCGTACATAATTTGATTCTTTTTTTGTTCAAAAGAAAAAAGAAAAATCGTGGAAAACTCACAAAATCTAATATCATCGGGTTTTTTTTTTTTTTGCACTTTATTCCTTGACAAAATGTTGGCGCACACTTTGCCTTATCTATTAACATTCAAACTGTATTTATCTTTTGAATTCAACCGATGGCTCTGATTATGGAAATGCGACCTAAGCATGTGAGTTAATTTAAAAAAAGAAATTTTTAAATGGTAGATCATAGTGAAAATTTTGGGCTCATATGCAGACTTTAAGTCACATTTTAAATGAGTCATTTTGGCTGATGGTCCCAATTTTGGTGTTACGGGATTTATTTAAATCTGATACAGAGAAAGGCTTCCGACTACTTTTTTTTAATTCTCACTGCCGATCGATCAAAAAAAAAAAAGATTTATTTAAATCTCTAAACAAATCTTGGATCCATGAAAAAAATTAAATTCGTAATCAAATAAAGGAACATATTTTATTACCATGGGATTGAATAGATCGTCAATTTCATGGTATTAATTATAGATTGTCAAATCTTGGAAGTAAGCATAGAATACTATAAAAGAAATTATTTCCTTTAGGAAAACTATCACAAGCTACGGTAAAATTTATAAGCAGAGATCACAACACAACAGCGGACTCAGAAGCAAAAAGAAACGGAGATCAGAAGACTCCAACACATGTCAACGCACTTACATCAGTGAGTGCAAAAGAAACAACATTATTTCTAATATTTTTGATAAGAATGAAATTGTAAATCTTTTATATTACATTCCTTAATTATTATATTAATTTTTCTATCAAAAAAATATAAAAAATCTTGGAGGTAAAGTTGTAGACCAGAATTGATCATAAATAGGAGCAATGCCTTCGTCACGATTATCATTTACAAAGATAAACCCTACACCTCCAAGACTATAGACATCATCTCCCAAGACCTGTATTAGCATTTGCATCTTCAAGGTAAGAAGTAACAATTATATTACCTTCTTGATTTTATATTTGCGAATTTCTGCATCTCGACTAATATCATCTTGATCCACGTAAGAATGTGGATAAAGATCCAAAAAATGTAGATTAGAGTAATCCAATTGTCAGTTTCTTTGTTAAACATCTTTGGAACAATTTCCGGATGCCCCGACGTCGATAATCAACTCAATCTCCTCCTGCATCTCTGTGCGGAAGTACATTTGCTCCTGATATCAAACATATCGTCTTCTAAAATTCTAAAATATCAAACATGTTAACATCAACTATAAACTGCCTATATACATTAACAACTAAACAAGTGTCACGAGAAGTAGAAATTTGACACTGGGAATATTTAAACACACTTCAAATGCTATATCGATTAGTAATTTTGGAAGCTTAATTCGGTAATGAAACTTAATGAGAAAAATGATTTACAATTTTATAAGATGAACGAATATCCATACTATAGAGAAAAAATGGAGAATCTGACTATCATCACTAAGTTGTGAGGCTGATATATTAAATGACATGAGTAAGGATTTGGAAGTTGGGATTCATGAAAGTAATTTATTGATTTTAACGATATATCGGAAGAAAATGTTGGTGCTTTTGATGAATAGTGAATGTGATTTGTGAAAAAGTTGGCGAAAAACCTTTAACTGAATTAGGATAATAACCCCACATTTTTTTATTACAAAAATACAGTTTTGAAAAGTCAAAATAAGATATGGAGGTCTTGGCTTGTACACTGCTAAGGAAGTATCACAATATGCTTTCCTAGCTTTGCGTGTGCAATCTTGGGGGTTATAAGATCACATACTGAGGAGTAGTGGGGTAGAAGGCATGGATAACAACTTTAATAAGACTTTGAAGACACTACAAGTAACTCTTCCTGATTTTGACTTTAGCAGTTTTACCAATAAAGATACCCCCCCTAAAGCACAAAGTACTTTGGCGAGTGCTCTTTTTGGTAAAGTGGTTAAAGACATGGATAGAGTTTACGAGTTTTCAGACAGACAGAAAGTGGTTTTTGGTTGCCTACAAGCAGCGCATGCCTAGGATTTTCTTCTTGCTATTCCGATTGAGGGACTTGGACAGAAGATGACACCCTTGGAGTACCGGTCCATCCTTAAATACAGGTTAATGATCCCTCTATACCCTTCAGATTCACGATGTCCCTCTTTTTTTCACAGGATGTTTGGACTCATATGGGGAACATGCAGTTCATTGTAAGGTAGACCCTGGGTTTAAATATAGACATGATCATGTGAGGGATACTTTATATGATGTACTATGGAGAGACGGAATTTCAGCAAAGAAAGAAGCGGTTGTCAACTTTTTGACAGACCCACTTGAGGAGAGATCAACTCTCAAGCCAACGGATGTTCTTATTTTTGGGTGGGCTAATGGGAAACACGCATGTGTTGACCTTACAAGGGTCTCGCCGTTAGTAGGTATTGGACATGGTACTTTCATGGTTGGACAAGCAGCACTAAGGGCTGCCTCAGGTAAGATATCGAAGCATGAGAAAGCGTGCATTGACAATGGACATGCTTTTATTCCCTTTCCTTTTGATACTTTTGGTTACCTAGCTCCAGAGGTGGTTGGACTTCTCAAGAGAGTTCAGAAAGTCATGCACAGTAATGTCATGACTCCCGGTTCGAAAGAGTTTATTTTTAAGAGGATAGGTTTTGCAATTCAAAAAGGGCTTGCGGCGCAGCTTGTTGCTCGCTTGCCTGCTATGTAATTATCATTAATATTTCTATATTTAATAAAATCTTCTATCTACTCAAAAAAATAAAATAAAATAAAAAAGATCCCTAAATTAACTCTATTACCGTTTGTATTTTTGGTATAACTTATCTTTTGGTATAACTTATCTTTTACGTTGTTTTTTTTTGTTTTGGCTTTGAACCCATGAGAAAAACCCCATTATCACATTTTCTTAAGCGAATTTTTATTTTATTTTTGATAACTGTTGTGAAGAATGGAATTTTCACATATCATGAGAAATTGAATTTTCATATATCATTCTTGTGATGGATCGAATTATCACAGTTATTAATAGGAAATCCATTGTTTTTCTTTTTTATTATCGTGAAAAATGTATTTATCACCCGTGAAAATTGCAGTTATCACCATTTTAAATATCATTAGTGAAAATTGCAATTATCACATGTTGAAAATGGCAAATCACATATTGAAATAATTGTACTTATCACCTATTTATCAAGACAAATCCCAAGAAAGAAAGAAAAAAAAAAGAGAAGAAGAAAGAATCAATGATCAAGACCCACAGAAACAAATCAAGATCCGGAATTTTCATCCACAAGAAAAGACAAAAATCCTAACCCACACCCTATTTGAATTAATTTCCAAACCCAATTATATGCAAGTAGGTGACTATATATGTTCAGCTTTTCTCCCGAGTCATGTTCAGCTTCTCTCCCGAGCCAATAGCGTTTCACATTGCAGCGCTTATATACTATGTACCAAATTGAAAGCAAATATGTGAAGAGTGAATATTTGATAAGAAAAAGATAAGATTCATAACAGAAGTGAAACAGTTGAAAAACGAAGGAGATTTAAGAGTCCCGACTAATAGTGGAGTCGTGTAGCTAATAAGGAAAGAAAAAACGGACGGAAAGAAAGGTAATGCGGAATTTTAGATCTAACGAATTTTAACCGGCCATAAATAGTGGTAACACGTTTTTTCCCCATAAAAATCGCCCATTACTAATCATTATCTATGGAATTTTTCTAAAATTAATTTAATTAATCATCGGTTTAGATGAAGGTTTAGGCTACATATATATACCATCTTGATGGGTTTTTGGAAGAGAGAGGAACCAAATTTGGGTTCCTTGGAAATTTCCACTTTTTATATTATGGATTCCAAAATTATATTTTCTTTTGGGGTGGGTAGTCATAAAATAAAAATTATGCAGGTCGGTGAGTGCATTTCTTATATTATGGGTTCCATGATTAAAATTTCTTTTTGAGTGGGATAATCATAAAACAAAAAACCGAATAATATATAAATATGTGAATTTTGTGCATAAAACCTATATTTGATCACATACTTGATCGAGGTTCGTAATGTTAATCACATAGTTCATCACGATTCATAATGGTAGATTTTGGGTCACGGTCCTGAGCCCGGTTGTAGGTTATCGCCTAAAATTTGTGTTATATATAGATTCAAGTCACATTTCAAAGGGGTTATGATTAAGATTTTTGCTAATGGCAGTTATGAAATAGATTTTGGATCACAAAAAATTTGTGCGTCAAAGCAGATCTTAGACTACTAAGCAAATTTGTGGTCACTAGGATTTTCGGGTAACAACGGCAAATGTTGTTCATAAGCAAATTTTAAGGTACATGACAGATTGTAAGTAACTGTACAAATTTTGAATCATAGTGGCATTATTTTAAGCACGGACGCAGATTTCGAATCACTAACCGAATTCAGATCCCATGAAAATCAACAATTTAAATATATTCACTAACATTACTCCTAACGTATACCAAAAGTTTCAGTACTACGAACAAGACATGGTAGCTATGAACTTGGTGTTTTCGGAGCTCTAGAGTTTTAACACCAGTGGTGTACGAATAAATCTGATCACAGTCTATTCGATTAAGTTAAGCGCATTTCGTAAAAATAAAAGGGAAGGAAAAAAAGATCATAAAACAACACTCACAAAATCTAATGCATGTTGTAGGGCCTATGGTCCATGAGTGTGCGGCTCAATTAGAAGCCTAAGAGTTTCTCTATACATATATATTATAAGGAAAAATGGTGTTTTTTCACATCGACAGTTATCCACGTTTCGGGTTTATAAAAGACGGTCCAGATAGAGCCATTTATATGTATTTTATTCTTCTCTTTAGTTTTTTTTTGCATTGGACGGAGATTTACATTTTGAGTATATAAAGGACGGCCTTGATCGAGTCTTCCGTTTTCAACTCTAGCCCTTTCGATTTTCCTTACCATTACTCTTCTCATTCACTCAGAGCGTCAGAGAAGGAGCATCTCTTATATTTTGCGCTCAAAGTCACAATCTTCTCATTCACTCAGAGCGTAGAAGGAGCATCTCTTATATTTTGTGCTCAAAGTCACAATCGTTTCTATGCGCATTCAATGTCGCTCATCAGTATTTTAAGGCGTTTCTCTTCTCAACGAAATAAATCTCGCAAATTCCATGTTGAAACAAAGGTTACTCATCATATCAGGTATGACTCACTCTTCTTATTATTGATGATTCAGAATCATATTGTTCTCTCTCACTAAATTTTTTAGTTTGGTCTATTTTGATATATTTTCCCAAAGTTTTAATTTGATTTTCCTTAAGTTTCTCGATCAATTTGTTGCAGGAGCGTAAAGATCTTTCATGGCTAATGGGTTTTCAGTTTTTTATTTATTTCGCTATATTTCTTGACATTTCTCAATTAATTCTTCTTTAACATTTGTTGCAAATTCAATCGGTGTACGACTAGATTCCTTAATTTTTGTGGATTTGTGTTTTGTTACAGCTGATTTAAAATTATCAATGGAGGGAACATTTTTGGAATTTGCAAAACTATGTAAGTTGTAACTGAATTTACAATTTCATAGAAATAAATAAGTAAGTGAACTAAGAATAAGTTTTGCAAACAACTGTTTGTGAAAATGCATCAAAAAATGTTTCTTATTTTTTTTTATAAGCTGATAAGGCGTAAAATTCATGTCACAGTTTTTGTAAAGGTGGTAGATTGTTGTGTTTCAGTCTAAAGTAATCACTTGAGACCTAAAATTGTGTATTAGCAAATTGCTTTTACCTAACCTTCATGGACCTCTTTTTCCTGACGTGTTAACGTAGAAATTGCAATTGCGGTCTATTTTTTAGGTAATACATCAATTTGTGTTGCTTACTTTTATTTCAAAGATAAGAAAAGTTACTTACTCGAGAGGACATATGCTTTTACTTCATTTTATATCTATGGTCAATTGTAAATAAATGCTGAACTTAAAATTCAGACATCCATATATCTGTCTGCTTATGGCTCCTACCTACGTTAAGCTGATTTGCACATTCAAAGAATTGAACTATGATTGTGGGTGTTATGCTTTTGATGGATGTTTATGGTCACACCTTTTTTCTTAAGCAGGATATGACGAGCAGTTTTACTGCTATTGAGCAACTGATATCACAAAAAAGGAAGGAAAAAAAAAAGTGATTGAGAGTGTAGATGATCAGAAGGTAAACATTTTTACCATTTTTAGATGGATTTGAAGCAGTTAGTAAATACGGAGTGTCAAGAACAACAATTACCATTATTGCTATGATATGGTTCTGATGAAGAAGGGAGCTAGGTGTATGCTAATGTACGTAGAGGTCCTGAGTTTTTTCTAAATGAAACGACTAAACCTTTTTTTGCATAATCCACTTATCTATGGATGCAGTGATATTGCATAATCCACTCGGTATGTATCAGAATTGGTAATTGCACTTTTCCTTATGATGAAATTATTCTGCCTGTGGAGATTTTTTCGACACACGATATGTATTAGAACTGGCAGTTACACTTATTTACGGACAAATTATAGTGGCCACTTCCTGAATATGACATCTATAGTGCTAAGAATTGCGAAGACACAAAGACGAAGCTATCAGTTGACTTACAAAATTTCTCTCTCATATAGTTGATGCCTTAGTCGTTTCTTCAACTATGTATTGGTGATATAGATGATCATATAATCTAATGTGACTCTTCACTAGACATTTTTTTTGTTATTAATTTTCTTAATTATATGAGATTTTGTTATCTATTTTCTTACCCAGTTCAGTTGCTATTCATGACAACTATGTTTTAAAATGTTACTACCATCTTATGTAGTTATAATTGTATTCTCTAATAACTTATTTGGTTTATTTATTAGTATCTCTGATCAAGCTGATCTATTCTCGAAGAGAAAGGAACAATTGGTAGAAGATAAGTGCGGGAGAAATTTAGAAAAGAAATCAGAGTTTTTAACGGTAGTGGGAGTCCCCCCGTTCTTGGGGAAGAAAACTACGCAGGTTGTTTATTTTGCTGGTGACGCAAACACAAGGTAAATCCTTTTGTAAAAGATTAAGGAAGTATAATTTTCGGGTGCTTAGTTGATACATGATTTTGCAACTTAATTAGTCTCTAGGTTAGTTTTCTGCTAACATCTAACGTAATGAACCTCTTCTTTCAGGTCCACATGAAAGTATTACTGTTCCTTGGATAGCCAAAACATTATGGAGAGAAACTGGAACAGAGACATGCCATCCCAAAACAAAGGATTACTTATTGTGTGCATGACTGGAGAGACGACGAGTTGAAAAGGAAGAGTGTGTGCCTTGCTGCTAACCGTCTACATTTTTGTCATTTATTCAGTTTGTCATTAAACAATTGAGTTGTAAAACTGGGACTCACGTTGTCGGTGAATGATTTCGAAAACAAGAATCTTCTTTATATCTCTTTTGTGGAGGAACATAATGAGCAATGCTTTCTACTTTCTAGAATAGGTGAATCAATATGATAATTGAAAATTAAAGAAAATTAATATAATGTATCCAGCAGCCAGTGCCACCAAAATAGGGAGGTGTCTGCAGCGAATTCAGCCACGTCTGGCGGGTAACTACATTGAATCCAAAGTATAAACTGGAGGATACCAGCTGAGATTTATTACCATTGATAGTAGATGGTCATATGAGCCCGTCATCGTATGTTAGCCTGCTCTAACCTATGTAATGTGAAAGGAAACGATCTCATATGTTATCCTGCTCTAACTTATGTAATGTGAAATGAAATGACCTCAAATTTCATCACCCTGAATAGATAAATGGCAGAATAGTGAATGAGCTGTAACTAAAACAGTGACGTGTTAACATATCCCCTCCTTACGTACATGATTACATTTGGAGACAACTACAACACATACCAAACATGACTAACCTACCATTTAGATTGATCATAAATGTATACTTTTAAGACCTATGTTGAACAAAGAATACAGCTTCTAAGAAAAAGTTATGGAGCAAAACACCGATTCACTGCTGAGGAGACACTAGGAAATTATGGTTGTTGATCTCGATCATTAAGAATTTTGGTCTTAATACTATTTTGTTCTCTTGAATATGATATTGGATATAGTTGAATGGTATTTTTGTTGTTCAATTGGTTGTACTGACTCGACTCCAATGTATTTATTTGAGGTTTAGAAGTACTTATGGAATGAAAACACGAGACATAAATTCTCTAAAGCACTTGAGATATATTGGGTGACACGTAATATATATTCACTCTAAAGTACTTGAGTTGAATCTCACTTTTATTACGTAATAAGGCAACACCACTTATTAAAACTCTCAAGACCAAGTGTCTAACTCATAGTTGTTTTTCTTCCACTAGCTTAAGAAATTTAAACTAGTTGTTGAACTATTTCCTTATAATGTGACTACGAGAATTGGATCATCGAGCGAAGCACTACTCAAAATTTGTTTTCAAAATAGAACAAAGACGTCACAAAATCTCTACATGTACCAAGAGATAATCACACCTTGTTAAATTCCACAGAAACCCATGCAAGTGGATATCATGTGGAAACTCACAGTGATGAGAATGTAACTGAATGCATCTTTTATAGTCTTTAATGTATTTGAGAAACTTGTGAGTCAATCTAGTGAAATGTAAATCACTATAGTATTTGGATTATTGAATCCATATTGAATCTGACGATGAAATGTTGGGAATTGTCTCATACAGGCTTTGGGCATAACCATAAAGTCACTTTGGTTGTGACATGATGATCGTTTTGAAAGGACTTATATGAACATCAATTTATTTGAGTGAACAAAAACGGGAGAAAGATTGACAGAATGCGAAATGACGGCATATCTCTGAATAAGTGTTTTCTAAAGTACTAGATGCACAACCCCCCCACCCCCTATTGCTTTTAAGTAAGAATGCATATCGCTCATTTCACAAAGCCTTCAGTAAAACAGGATCGAGACCATCCTAAGATGCAAATGGTAAACAATCCATATTACAAAGAAAACAAGGTGAAATTTAGAAAAATATTTATGCAGAATGCGGACCATTAAAGTGACTTATGGCTCTGGTGAATGTTTTGACATTTTGGACTAGTTATAGTTCCCAAGAAATTTTGCGTTTGGAAAACTACTAGCACATATTATACATGTAAGGGCTCATCACCCCTTGTAAATGCTTGCTAGTGTACATCAAAAGGACTTGATGGTAATTGCGTATTTAATAGGATCAATGCAGAGCATCCTATACCTTATGGTCTCGCAAAGGCTATCATCAAAAGGTTACAGATGGTGCCTAAAGCATGTTTATGCGTATAAACCTACCTTTAACTGCTTGGGGAATATGCAATATTACACGCATCTTCACTTATTCATTTTAAACCCACAATTGGTCAACCATTCTTTGCGTACCAGTTGGTAACTGGATATAAGCCTGACATTTTGTGTTCTAACGCATTGTTGGTTGCACTATATATGTTCCCTTACGAATCCACATTGTACTATGATGGGTCATCAAAATGATTAATGACTATGTTGGACAAGAATTTCCAACTATTATCCGCATTTTAAAACCTTTGGCAGGAGATTTCTTACCGCTAGATTTGCGGGTTGTCATTTAATGAGACAGTCTTCCCGTCGTTAGGGGGAGATAAGAAAAAGTAGTTTCTAAGGGAACGACAGGAATTGTCGTGGTGTGTTCCCATTGTGTCTCACATCAATTCTTGTACTCCACAAATGTAAATGTGAAGTGACAAAGAATAATCGATTTTAGAAAGTGAACTGATATCGGAAACGTGATAAGATCACACATACCAGCTGCAAAAAATCCTGCAAGGTTAGAAATCCTCAGTATGGGGTACACCATAGACTAAGGTGTTGCAACTACACTTGGTAGAAGTGTAGTTAAGGACGTGGCTCCACAAAGGAAGATGGAGAGACCACCAGGTTCGATCAATACTCACCTAGAAAGGAAGTAGATGAGTAAGGCACAACCTAATTTGTATCATTAATGAAATCATCTCATTTTATTGATTCTGACTATGTCCATGAATCAATACTAGAGGACGCTCCGAAGTTTTAAATGATTCTAGAGAACAATGAAATCCTGACGGATTATGAGAATGCACAAGAGTCAATGGAAGGATCATGCGTGCACAGTGATGAAATAATCCATAAATAGTTGTTCCAGAAGTAGAGCACAATGAGATCGAACCATGCTTTATTTTGATTAATTTCAAATAAATAGCATATTTGGCCTACACAATCCAGGTAGAACTTAGTTCTTTGGAAGATATACGGGTATTTGGTGTGGTAGTGCTAACCAACCAAGTGTAAAGCCTATGGGACATACATGATTATTTGTCATGGAGCACTATGGGAAGAATGAAGTCTCAAAGTATCAAAACTTGCCTTGTGGCGCAATGTTTCTCACAAAGCCCTAGAATTGTCCTCTTGTAATGAACGTTATAGCGTTCCGCTACTTAGTTAGCTTGGTAATTTCAAAAGGACTTGAAATGCAGCATATGTATGTGGTTATTACGTATCTCTAAAAGAATCAAGAGATAACAGATATTTACAAAAGTACTTGATAGCCTTTTGTTGCCCAAATCAAGTGACTCTAAACCACATAGTGCGTTTATAGTTAGATAGAACGCTCACTTATAGAATGAAGCAATCAGGCGGATGTGGTATACCCGTCTAAGTGGCAATTGATTTGGAGGGGATCGACAAGTAAGGTATTTTTCCTTGCGTATTCACAAGCAAGTTCCTGATTTGGAATTTTAGCTACATATGTTGATGTTACAGACATGATGGGTGCTCTTGACGTAATAAGAGATCCTACAAGCTACTCTAAATCCAAATTTGAGATGAGAAATCTGGGGAAAGCTCGACCGAAAATTGAGCTTGTGGTATATTATTCCACCAGTTTGCATATGTCTAAAGTTGTCAGGCAATTTAACAAGGACATGCATCCTGCTAGCACTCCCATGGTTAGTCGAGGTTCAAATGTAAGTAAATGACCAATTCTTCTAAAGCAAGATGACGAAGATGTGTCGGGAGATAAATTTCCCTTATCTAAGTATAATATATGCATTCATATATTGTACTTAGCATAATGTACTCGACCAAATGTTACATCCTCAGTGAACTTTTTAGCTAGATATAGCTCAGCGCCAACGCAACGTCATTAGAATGGTATAGTGAATGTAATCATGTACTTAAAAGTAACCATTGACATAAATTTGTTTTATCCCTGCAAAGACATTAAAAGGAATGCTAATGAAAGTGCAATCCAAAATTTGTTGATTTTGAAGGAACAATAAGCTCTTCTCCAATGAAAGTAATCAGGGGGAGATATGGTAGACTATTTTCTAGGTCATTACCGATATTCAGTTTCGAAAAGTACATGACTAAAGGAACTGTCTGGAACAACTCTGAAAGTAATCAGGGGGAGATGCCGACATCAGGGGGAGGATCCAAGGATATGATGTCGACATATTTTACTTCGAAATTGAAGCTGTGTTGTACTCTTTTTCCCTTCGATCGAGAATAGTTTTTCCCAAAGGGTTTTGTTACTCGACAAGGTTTTTAGCGAGACAACACTAAAAGCATCAAGTATGTTGAACATTGAAGACATAAAGATCGCGTTGATATTACTGAAAATATCCGAATCAAAGAAATGAAACGCGATAAGCAACGCAACTTTCAGAATCAACAACAAGGTCTTATAAACATTCATGTCACCAAAGTAAAGTGTGATAAACTACTTTTGACTGCATTAGACTAATGAAAATTGTCTGACATCAGGGGGAGCATCTAATGGCGTGTTGAACTATTTTCCTTCACCGAGGTTGCTTTTTCCCACTGGGTTTTTTTACTCGGCAAGGTTTTTAATGAGACAACAACAAACACCGGGAATGTAATTTCCCAGCTAAGGCTATTGTCTTTCCCGTGAGGATTTTCTGCCTTAGGAGTTGTGAAGCAACTAATCAACTTCAACGGAGCAAAGTGATCATCTGCAACGGATACTTGCATCTGTCATGTTGTACTCTTTTCCCTTCGTCAAGGTTTTGTCCCACTAGGTTTTCCTTGTCAAGGTTTTAATGAGGCAACATATTCGAGTCCAACTATGTTCTAAGTTTGCTTAATATTGTACTCTTTTTCTTTAGTTCAGATTTTATCCCTCTGGGTATTCCTGACGAAGTTTTAACGAGGCAATTAATTTAGACTCGTCGATCTCTGAAGATCGTATTGCATATGATGAACTATATGAAAAGTACGAGACACATGTGAAGTACTACATGTGAAGAGTTGTACTAAGGTTTTATCCCACTGGGTTTTTCCTTGTCAAACTCTTAATGAGGAGATTGATTTCGGCACAAGTCATCAAGAAGAGGACGACATTTGAAGACCTACATTCGAATCACTATACGTGAAACACTAATTTTATTGGACCACATAAGGGGGAGTGTTGTAGGGCCTACGGCCCATGGGTGTGCGGCCCAACTAGATGCCTAAGGGTTTCTCTTTACATGTAATAGAGAAACCTATGTAATAGGCTAATGAATGAATTCCTTCTCTTTCCCCGCCTCTTTCTCTTTCCCTAATATTCTACTACAAAAACGCAATTAATTTTAATTTTTATATTCCATTCTTATACAAAAATATGATAGTTGGTGGTAGTATTTTTACTAGATACGTTTTGATACATCTTCGTGCGTCTTGGATGTGGGTGTGGGCTCACTAAAAATAAAAAAAGATGTTTTGGAAGAATGTGTCAGTTTTTTTCTGAATGGAAAACTTACTTGTTTTCAAACGGTAGAGAATTGGATACTGATAATCATTAGTTCTTTCAATTTCCCCCACATCTCAACACCTAAGCTAAGCATATTTTCCCATTTTCTGAACTTGGTTTCTGAAATCTATGTTACCGTGTTCAAGAATGCTGTTTAAATACATGGTCAAGGAAAGTGTCATGCAAATGCAAATTTAACCTGTTTTGTATTTTAATTGTGGATATGCATTAATGCATACATGCATAAGTGAGACTTTTAACAGAAAAAAATAACTGACACATGATCTTTTCGTGTATGATCATGCTAGACTAAAAATCATAGATTTTGTTATGGGGGAGAGTTGGTGTCATGAACTATTTGTTGATCATAATTTGAATTCGACCAACAACCTCAAAGAAATTAACTACAACTCTTTGCATCAAAAAAGAAAAAGAAAAAAGAAATTAGCTACAACTCCGGTGGTTTGTTTACCGAGTTAAAGATTTCTTTAAATTCTTTCT
Organism: Papaver atlanticum; assembly: GCA_023531105.1. Taxonomy (NCBI): domain Eukaryota; kingdom Viridiplantae; phylum Streptophyta; class Magnoliopsida; order Ranunculales; family Papaveraceae; genus Papaver; species Papaver atlanticum. The sequence continues at coordinate 2,731,486 of JAJJMB010004170.1, read as the reverse complement.
GAAAGAAAAATGTACTAATATGATGGTGTCTTTTACCTAAAACTCGTGTATGATTAGTATGAATTCATGTTATGCTTAGAAACCTGGGACTCATCCAGATTGGAAATGTAGCTGAATATATAGTGGACAATGTAATGAACCATCTCACTACAATTGAATCTCTATAAATCTATGCGTTTGGGGACAACAAAATTTATTAACTAAGCGAGATTGTGATTTTGCGAGCTAAAATTCAACTTTTGTAAGCTTTGTTGGGGTTAGAAAATTATACTTATAGAAAAATTATTAACTAGTCAAATATTAATCAACGGAGCTTCAACTGTAGATAGTTAGGCATGTTAGATTATTCAAAATTTCCATGTGTTTGGGATTTATCTCTTCCAATCTTTTATTATACATAAGAAAATGTATATCATAAATCACCACCCATAAATCATCACTCATTTTTGGTTCTTAGTTTTTTCATATTAGAAACTGGAACTTGAAGAAACAGACACTGACCCAGTCTCCAAAGCTTCTATCAACTGAGTCATAGAAGTTCAAAGAAGCGGCCCTTTCCTTTCACATTTCATCATCTAAATGAAAGACATACGAAACCCACGATTTTCCTGATGCCTAGAACCGCCAAATTTCCTTTACACTTACCCTCCATGCATCTACTGATTTAGAAATGTGGTATATTTCTAAGTCTAATAATGAGAACCTATTATTCAAACTACTACAGCAGATACATCTTAATCTATCTGAAATCATTAAATTTAATCCCGAGATAAAACCCAAGTTTGAAATGATTGGTTACTTTGTATATGTATCTTCAGGGGAATTTTCCATTTAGAGGAGGGGCAGTTAAAATGGCCTGATAATAATCTATAAATTAATTCAATTTCCTCCTACACCTCAGCTGCCAAAGTATGTTTGGTTCGAATGTTTCAATTTTGGTTTATGAGAATCTAAAATATCAAACCATTTTCAATTACGTTGTTTATATACGTAGAGAAGTGTCATGAAGATGGAAATTTGACCTGGCTTGATGTTCAATTATGAATGTGAGACTAACTACCACATCACATTTTCGTGTAAATTGGGATGTTTTAAATTGGGTGAATTTAGACGTTTCATAATATGCAAGAGCAAGATTACTTTACTTAGGGGAAGGGCCGGACATGGAAACGAACCAAAACCAAATACTACGCATTTTCAATTGGTGAGAGTTTGATGACCAGAATTGTGGGTGACAACTATTTAGAATTCGATCTTAAAAAAGACCTCTCCAAATTCTCGAATTCAAGTACCTTATCGGGACCTCGTCCCGTTATGAGCCAAAACTTGCTGATGTTGTTATCAATCAAAGATCAACAAGAACTTAACAGCCTGTTAGGAAGTGTATACAAAATCATTTCCAAAGTATCAGCGGAGCGTCTAAAAGTATATCTTCCTATTTTAATCTCTCCTACTCAATCTAGCTTTTATTAAAGGGCGTTAAATTTTAGATGGAGTATTAACGGCAAATGAATGTGTGGATTCTAGACTTTGTCGAAAATTGCCGGGGTTAGTGTGCAAATTAGATTTTGAGAAGGCTTTTGATAATATGAATTGGAACTTCTAAAATGAAGTCTTATTTAAAATGGGATTTGGAGGCGTTTGGATACAGAATTGCTTATCTTATTCAAAAAATTTCGGTTCTTGTGAATGGTACTACTCATGGGTTTTTTGGTAGTAAGAAGGGTATTCGTCAAGGTGATCCTCTTTCCCCTTTTCTTTTTACCATTGTTGGAGAAGTTTTGAGTCATATGGGAGTAAGGCACAAGAAGTTGGTAAAATTTCGAGTTTCTCGGTGAAGAACGAGGGAACTAAAGTTATCCGTCTTCAATTTGCCGATGATAACATTGTTTTTCTTGATGCTAAGCATGAACAAGTAGATTCTCTTCGGTATTTACTTCTATATTTTGAGTGGTACGTATTGATATCTATACCTTGGTGACTATTATGATAGAGGCAGAATTCAGAATAATAATAGACGAAAACTAGAAAACAGAACACACTAGAAACGAGATTTGAAGAAATTATCTTCTATAGATTATGAACAAGAAAACTATTACAATTATCTTTTTGTTACGCTCATAATCTCTCTAAACAATGGATGAACCTTAAACTGTTTTGCTAAGCTTGCTTTTACAATAAACTAGTTATTGCCTCACAAACTTTTCTCTAGGTGATTTGTCTCACAAACCTCTCTCTCTAAGTGTGTTTGTATCATAAACCACACTCTAGATGTCTTAGCTATGATCTAAACATCTCTATTTATATCTTTAATGGTTTCCCAAACCTTCTAGGAATCTATTTCCTTATCTAGGAATAATTCATTTTCTAACATATTCCTTATCTAGGAATATTTATATATCTCAAAATATTTCCTTATCTAGGTTACTGCCTTAAATCACTATTTCAACCTAAAGTACAAGTCTATCCTCAATCCGTCTTGAGGATCACTAGTTCCCAGAGAGAGGAAGATACACATGTATCATGCGCCCCCCCCTCAAGAACTTGAACTCCTGTGAAAGTTATATTTGGAGGTTAGGGAACTCAAGAGTTCCTTTCACCCTGCTGAACCATCTTTCTTTGCTGGAAACTTGACCTTGACGTCTAATTTGAAAAGCCTCCATATCTTCTCGTCTTGTCTTAGTCACTCTTCGCTCCATAACGCAATCTTGTTCGAGTGGTTCTTCTTCTTCTTCTTCCTCGCTTCTTTCTTCAAAATCACCAGATGAAAACGTAGTCTTTTTCTTCGCTTGGGTGTATAAGATTTCATGTCTGTTTGTAGCGCATCCACCTTTTCTTCCGTAGTTTGTGGTTCGCTTTGCTTAGGATCATCAACAGACTTTCCCTTCTTTGGTTCCGTTGTTCTTTAAACGTCTTCTTGCTTCTCGAGTACCTCACCAAGCTTTTTGTAGAGAGATCTAGTGAAGACCATAAACCACTGGAATCTTCCCTAAAAGAAACGAACCTTTCTCTGATACCAACTTGGTACATATTGATCTCTATACCTTGGTGACTATTATTATAGAGGCGGAAATTCAAAATAATAATAGACGAAAACTAGAAAACAGAACACACTAGAAACCAGATTTGAAGAAATTATCTTCTCTAGATTATGAACAAGAAAACTATTACAATTCTCTTTTTGTTACGCTCACAATCTCTCTAAACAGTGGATGAACCTTAAACTGTTTTGCTAAGCTTGTTTTTACAATAATCTAGTTATTGCCTCACAAACTTTTCTCTAGGTGATATTACAATTCTCTTTTTGTTACGCTCACAATCTCTCTAAACAGTAAATAACCTTAAATTGTTTTGCTAAGCTTGCTTTTAAAATAATTAATTTCCTCACAAACTTCTCTCTAGTTATGTGTGTTAAATCTCCTTTTCTAGGTGTCAAACCACGATATCTAGATGTTCTTAGCTATGATCTAAACATCTCTATTTATAGCTTTAACGGTTTCCCAAACCTTTTAGGAATCTATTTCCTTATCTAGGAGTAGTTCCTTTTCTAGGAATATTCCTTATCTAGGAATATTTCTATATCTCAGAATATTTCCTTATCTAGGTTAATGCCTTAAGTATTTCAACCTAAAGTACAAGTCTATCCTCAATCCGTCTTGAGGATCACTAGTTCCCAGAGAGAGGAAGATACACATGCATCATTGAGTTAACCTCTGGCTTAAAATCAACTTTGCTAAAAGTTACTTGTTTGGAGTATCTCTCGTTGAAGACATTGATGAATTTGCTAATATGTTGGGGTGCAAGAGGTCAAATTTTTCAAGTATTTATCTCGGTCTTCCATTGGATGATAAAGTTAGTGGCACTCGAAAGTGGGAGAAGATCATTGAATCATGTTACTAGAGACTATCCTCTTAGAATGGGAGAACGATATCAAGAGAAGATAAGTTGACTCTCATCAAAAGTGTTTTGGATATTTTACCAATTTATTATTTACCAATCTTTCTTGCACCATGCTCAATTACAAATAAGATTGATAAGATAGTAAGAAATTTTCTTTCGGGTGATGATTCTAAGAAAAGAATTCATAATGTCGAGCGGTCTATAATCGTAAAATCTAGAGAAGGTGGTGGTCTTGGAATCCAGAAATCTAAATACATGAACTCGGCACTTCTCAAAAAGTGGTGGTGGAGATTTGGAACGAAAAAGAATGCTTTTTGGAAAAATATAATTTTGGAAAAATATAATTTTGGAAAAATTTGGAGAATCATTAATCGGTTGGGAAACTCTTCGACCGAAGGACCAAAGGGATGTAGTTTGTGGTACAATATTTATAACGAGATCGAGGATTTTAACAAACATGTGAAATATAAGATCGGTGCGGGAAATGAAATTAGATTTTGGGAAGATTTTTGGATTGGAGATGCCGTCTTATGCAATTGATTTCCATTGGAATTTGAAGCTTCAAGAATGATCAAAAATTGATCGAATTTTAGATAGTGGTAAGAAATGAGGTTGTCGTTCACTCGGATTTGTAGAGATTAATTTTTTTTAAAATACTAAATAAATTTATACAAAGATATTTAACAATGAGCGAGAGGAACTGGAACTAAGGATTCGACCAATCTTCATAACATAAGGTTCAATTATTTATTCTCAACAATTTTAGCTCAAGAAATATAAACATGGACTCTATTTTTGCCAAGGTAGATTCTCAAAACATTGATTGTAAATGTTAAGCATGGGACATCAAATCACCTAAGCTAAGCATGACCCATCTAATCAAATGACAACCAATTTAATCAAATCATATTTCAATTAATTTTAGTGCAAAAGTCATAAAAAAAGAATAAAACAAATTTACCCATGTATGAAGTTCGACCTCCTTCGTCGTCCCAGTGTTGGGGTTTAGCTCATCATGATGAAAACACGCTCAAAAGATTTATTTATAGCTCAAATGGTGTTTACAATGGAGAGAAAAAATAAAATTGTGAAAAACAGGAATCTGCGAAGCACAAAAATCGTGTCAAAATGAACGATACAATAGAAGTGCTGTAGACACTGTTCTGCGGTCGCTGGGAAGGAGTTGGGAACTTTCGCAATTAAGCGAAAGTTTTCAACGACTTTCCTTTACAGGCTTTTGTTCTTCGCGTTCATCATCATCAGCAGCAGCAGAAACCGAGTTCTGCAACTTGTGATTTCTTCTTCTATGGCTCTCCTCAGCTCCCCAAACTCTCGACAACCCTTCCCTGAACTATCATCACCCCTTATATACTCTTCATCTCCGAAATAACTCCATATAATCTTCATTGATTACTCTTATTCTCTACTTCATAGTCACGGGAATAATTTCCTTTTTCAACTCCTTCACGCGTCTGCATGTATTCTGAATACTCTCAACAGACTCATACGCATTCCATAAGAAGATTAGCACGCTGGAAACACACACAAACCTTCCCAAAATATCTCAGAAATTTTCCCGAGGAAGCTTGCCCTGTTTTGTCGATATTATGTGAAATCTTCTCCTTCAATTGAATTTAAAGCTCTTACCAATCCTGTTTGGATACGACACAATATTTCCAACCAATCCTAGACAAAATCTCCTACCATAACTCTCCAAATTTGGTCCATGCAGTTACGCAGTGAACTTCCAAAATTTCCCGCCAAAAAGCTTCCTTTGAATTTGAGAAGAAGATGTCCTCCCCCTAATCCTGCACGGGTGTCCCTTTAGCACTTGTCTTATGGGGTGCAAATAGTAATTTTTGGGCGTAGATAGTAATTTTTCCGGGGTTCCTCCGACACATTTTTGGGGTGCTTCCGGTGCATTTCTGGGGTGCCTTTAGTACTCTATCCTGGGGTGTAAAACATCACTTTTCAAGCCAATTTCGCCGCAAGAGCTTATTTCTCTAAAAATACCTACAAAGACATAAAATAACAAAATAAATACAAAATCGAACACTAACAATATATACAATTGAGATATATTAGACACAATAATGCCTCTATCAAAGAACAAAATGGAAAGTGGTGGCTAGGTTATATGAGATTTCAGGTAACGACATCAAATGGAAGTTCATGTCTCGAAGTAGATATTTTCAATCCATAATGAGGAAGATAGCTTCCATAAACTCTTCACTAGAAGTGGTGAATATTCAAGAAGTGGTCGTAGACTCTAGATTTTGGATGGTGGATAGAAAAAATATGGTTGATACTTATACTGTTAAATGAGGGTTTGATTCTCTTTATGACCAAGACGATATTAGCTTTCCAAGTGAGATTATTTGGAGTCGCCATTATCCGTACAAAGTAAACTTTTTTATATGACATCTATACCATGAAAGGTTGATGACAACGGACATGCTTATTAGAAGGGTATGAATGTGGATAAGGTATGCCGATTTTGCGAAGAAGAAGATGAAACAAGTTCCCATTTATTCTATGATTGTTGGCGAACAAAGAGAGTTTGAGATTATTTTTCCGAAGGATGCAACTCCAATTGGAATTACGATAGTAATATTTCCGAAAATATAAAAACTTGGAGTTACGATTGGGGTGATGCAAGATTTGATCGTATATGGAATAACGTATCAGTTGCAATATGGTGGTGCATTTGGAAAGAAAGGAATTCTAGAATCTTCAATAACAAAAAGAGAAACTGGGAAAGTCTAATTCGAGATACTAAGATTCGAGCTTATTTCTGGGCGGAGACAGACACTAAAATATTAGGTTTGACGGTAATAGTTTTGGTGGACTCGTATTTCTATCGGCCGCTTTGAGTTGGATATGATACGTTTGGTTCTTTATTATTCCCACTTGGCTTATTGTTCTTTGTTCTTTTCTTTGGGTGATCGTCCCAAATTCATTTTTTTTTTGTCAATTGTATTTATTGGGATGAGGTACCCCCCTTAAGTACCTCTTTTACAATGAGTTTTTCATATTGACCGATAAAAAAAAAACTTAACAACATGTTTGTGTTAGAGCACTGCTCGGTCAAACTCGCAAGTGTTGCTATCTCAAGCATGTTTGTCAAGTTTAGTTGCCAAAACTATAATTCTTGATTTCTAGTCTACTTATAGCTATGTCTCGGATTAGGATATAATGTGTAGTTGAGCTTTAGACTTCACGGCGTTCATCGATTGAAAATGAAGAACTACTAAGGGGATCTTATGGAACTTCATCAACAAAAGGTATTTGGAGACTTGAACTCATCTATCACTCAGAAGTCCATCTCTATTCTATCTCATATTGAGACAAAAGTCATATATCTATATAAACTTTATATTATACACATTTGATATTTTGAGCTGAGTTTAAGTCGCTTACAGAAATATGTGTTGGTAAGCTTTCGCTTTAACCAAGTTCATCTTTTATTCTTGACGAAGTTAAAAGATGATCATGTGAAAATCTCCTGGTAACATCTTACATGATTTGTGTGAGGCAATCATTTGATGTAGACTCGGAATGTTTCGTATTGATCTATTATTCACTTGAAAATTGCTTTGAAGCTAATAGTTTTTGTGAGACAGCTATTCCCGTCTTCCAAGAATGTTTTAATGATTAAAATGGAGTTTAGAACAATTAACCATTGATTGGATAGTATGCATACCCGTATGCGTACTTGTATGCTAACTGTTGCAAGTTATTCCAAGTCCGGGAACCATAGTATGCATACCCGTATGTGTACTAGTTTGATAGTTGAAGTATGGGAACTTAGTATGCATACCCGTATTGGTGAGATAGCTATTCCCGTCTTCCAAGAATGTTTCTGATCTTGCTGTTTTCTATCGTATTGAGTACTATCTTCTCTAAGATTTGCTCAAGATTTATTCTCCGATAGGCAAGATAAAAAGTAGTCACAAACATCTTCGTCTCATCGTTTGTGATTCCACAATATATTGTTTCGCTACCATACGATTAAGATTATTGTGAGGTGATTGATATTTCTAGACTGTTCTTCGGGAATATAAGTCTGGTGTATCAATTGGTTCCTATTCACCTTGATTTATCAAAAGACGGAACAAAAACTCATAGGTATTTCTGTGGGAGACAGATTTATCTATTCAATAGACTTTTCTGTGTGAGACATATTTGTTTATCAAATTTTTGACTTTGGGTCGTAACAACTCTTAGTTATGGGTGAGATCAGCTAAGGGAATCAAGTGCGTAGAGTCCTGCTGGGATTCAGAGGCGTAAGGAACGCGACTGTACCTTAATTAGTGTGAGATTGGTTAGAGCTCAACTACATTCCTGTCTGAAGTTAACTTGTACTTGGCTAGAGTCTGTAGAGGCTTAATACAATGTGGTGTTCAAATCTGGACTAGGTCCCGGGGTTTTTCTGCATTTGCGGTTTCCTCGTTAACAAAATTTTTGTTGTCCGTGTTATTTCTTTTCCGCATTATATTTTTATATAATTGAAATATCATAGGTTGTGCGTAGTTCAATTAATTAGATAATCCAACCTTTGGTTGTTGATATAAATTGATTGGCACTTGAACATTGGTCTTTGGTACCGTTCAAGTTGTTTCTCATAATAATCAGGCTCGCAAAATTCTATCTGTTTGATTTGCTGATTACATTGAGAAACAGAGATATGGGAAAGGTCACAGGAACATGCCAGGTTGAAAGATGAAGATGAGATTGAACAAGAACGCAATCAAATGGCGATGATTGATTGGAATGATTTTGTTGTGGTCGAGGAAATTGATTTTGTAGACGACGAGGATGAGGATTTTCCTCCTCTGATGACATTGGTTGAAGTTATTGAAAGGATCAAGATAACATCTATGGATGAAGATGTGCAACCTGTTGATCCTGAAATGGAGGAAGATATGGAGATGGATGAAGAAGAAGTGAAGCTTGTTGAGGAGGGTACGAGAGCGACTAGTATGGATGATAATGACGATGAGAAGAAGCAGTGTGAAAATAAATCAGCAGCTTCCAAGGTGCCAGAAGCGCCAATGAGAATCATAAAGAATTGGAAGAGACCCGAAGAGAGGATCCCAACAGAAAGAAATCCTACAAAGTTTGTTATTTCCCCAATTACTGGAGAATTGATACCTATAAATGAAATGACAGAGCATATAAGGATTACTCTAATTGATCCAAAGTACAAGGAACAAAAGGAGAGAATGATGATTAAGATTCGGGAGACCGCTCTTCCTCAAGATGATGAGATATCAAGGAATATTGTGGGTCTTGCTCGAACACGTCCTGATATTTTTGGAACGACAGAAGAATAAGTATCTAATGCTGTTAAGGGAGAAATTGGAATGAAAAAAGAGGACCAACCTAAGAAGGTCATATGGGATGTCCACACAGGAAGCATTGGTCCGAAACCTGGTGTGCCATCAGTTCGTCCTCTACCTCCACCACCGGGGTTAGCGTTGAATATGCTTACAATGGGGCAAAATACAATGCAATATCCTAGTAGCGGACACTACATGCAACCTAGACCTCCTATGATACTGATGATTCCGGGTGTTAGGACTCCTCCTATGACGATGAACTCCGTGCAGCAATCTATGATGATAAACCGGCCACCCCAACTTGCTCAACCATTTTCTATGAACCCTCCTCCTCCTGGGTCAAAGTTCACACCTTTGGGAATGATGCTACCGCCACTACCACCACCAGAGGAAGCTCCTCCACTTCCCGGGGAACCAGAGCCAAAAAGGCAAAAGGTTGAAGATCAGCTTATACCATAAGAACAGTTCTTGGCTCAACATCCAGGACCCGTCCGCGTTGCTGTAACTTTCCTTCCTTGCATGTAGAGTTGGGGTTTAATATGCAGTTTACTTACTACTAGATGGAAGTATCCAGTTAAAAACGTGGTGCAGTGTATATTCTACTTTGTTTAATATTCTACTTTGTTTCAGAGTTTTGATATTGATTCATATCTAGATTTATACCAGACTATTATTTTGGTTTAAACTGATAGCAAGTCTGGCATATACTGCAGATGCGGCACCTAGGTGATTATCTTTCAAAGTCGACACGAGAGTCACAAGTTCATTATGTTTATGGAGATCAAGACAGTAATGGCTATTTCTTTAATGTGATAAACTACTATTATATTCATCATTTTTTTTTGTGATAAACGGATGAATGCTTGAAATTCGACTTGAGAAAAAGAATAAAATAAAAATGTCAAATATATAATAAGCCAACGTCTTTTGAAGTTTACTGAGACTCTACTAGAAAAAGATAATTATATATATAATGTAGATATTACGTCAAATATATAATAAAATAAATATATTATTTATTTATTTTTTGATCGGTAAAGATAATTATATATATATATAAATGTTACGTACAATACCACTTAACTTACATCGACCCCCATACAAATTTTAATAGAACACCCACGAGTGGAAAACCCACCAACTATTTGACAGCCCAACTAGAAAAAGCCCATAAGAAAGCCCTAAAACACAATGGAAACCCTATCCCTAAAACAGATATGAAAGTGGAAATGCTTCCCATCACCTGAGCCCCAGATCGGCCGCCTCTAACCCACCAACTCTACACTTGATAATGTTCACTTAAATATCGAGAAGAATGGGACGAAAACGCATTTGGTGTAGGTCATAGAATTCTAGCTAGAGCAACTGCAGTCATGAGTTGTTAAATTCCCAAATTGTACACGCTGCTTCTAATAGCGTACAGATGCATATGTAGTTATTAAATGCGTCTCGCATATTTGAGAATTGCCAAATTAAGTAATCATATTTAGCAACTTCATTTGACTTTGACTTATAATATGGCAACTCTGGCAGCCGAGACTGCCCCTCTTTTTTTTTTGCCATATATGGCTTATAGTAACAACACTACGGTTACTCTTACTAGACTGAAATTATATTTAATCCAATGGGACTCCTTACTTTTTATCTACCACTGCTCCAAATCACAGAACCAAACACAAGACTTCCATTATCAGTCATGCTTGGTGTAAATTTGTTTTCCAGCTTTATTGAACTTGAGCTGATTTCAGTTCACCCCGATTTTCACACCTGTCAGATTTTAAACAATGGCTGTAAAACCTGTTGAGCCATGACCATACAGTTCCATTCATATTAGTCGCTCAGATAATTGAGATATTTATTGGGAAATGGTGGCTTTTTCCATGTAATTGGTTCTGTAGTAAAATTACAGAATTGTGCAGGGGTGGCACCATAAGTACATATGCGGTCGATTATGTCGTTGGAGCTGAAATTTTAAACTAGTCCAGGAATTAGTGCTGCTAAAGTATTTATGTGTCCAGATCCATAGTCAAATGGTGTCTTCGGAGTACCATTAAGATCTTTTCCTATGGATCTGCAAGTATTATCCATCACAGTAGTTGCATAGCTGAAAACCTAAAATGATCTCAAAAAGATGGTCGTGAACCTGTTGTCATGATTTTATAGAAGAAGGATTCCAAACAAGGGGTTGATTTTATGAAAGCAGCAAACACGATAAATGTGTGGAAGACATGGAGGTGCCAGAAGCTATGTTATAGAAGCATAGAGTCCACTAGAGTAAAATCACACAATCAAGAAGTAATGGGTAATATTAAGATCACACTAGGTATCACCCCGGCCTACTGCCGGGGCTCAACCAACCTTTGCTAAAAGTGGGGTTAGCCGGGGCCTAAACCTCTAATATTTCCAAACTCAATCAAATTTTAATAAGGAATCCGTTTCAAACTTCTCCAATTTTTAGCTTAGGATTAGGATGATCAGTAGTCGGGTAATAGTGGAGTTAGGAAAGCATCTCCTGATGTACTCCGATTAGCAATTAAGCGATTTGCAAAAGTTAGGATTAGGGGACAGAAAGTTATCCAAGATTTGGGGTTAGTCAAATAGAGTCAAGGTTAGTTAATATCCAAAGCTAGGGTTGGTTAGTGAGCTGGGGCATGATCTCTACTGTCCCACCTAGTAAGAATCTCAATCTATGTCCAAGCTAAACACCCTTCTTTCTTGAATATGTGTTCTTCCAAAATTCTTGCTTAAGAGTATAGACAACTATTATCCAGATAAATTTTTGACTCCTTCATTGAGAAATTTGTATAATATATAGATACTGTCTACTTTAATAGTGGATATAGTTTTTTCCCTTCGACCTCCACAAGCTTTAGGATTATTTTTGTTAAATTTATTGCTCCTTGATTCATCGGTGTAAACCAAAATCTTCAACCATTTAACTTGGTATGTTTTTCAGCTCTAATCCACACAAACAAATTCTCAAATTTTCTTAGCTACACAAAATTTTGATCTATCTTTATTATTTTTAACTATGATTGTATTCACTTCGATATCAATTTGCCGCACATTAACCATTTGTATTAAGCATAATAATTAAGCCATTAGCTATTAATATAATCTAGTACAGATTGTATAGTTACCTACTTGAGCACCTAGCCAGACTATAAGCAAGATAATCTTCACATTGCGTTTTATATATACGATGAGTCCAAGCTATCATCTACCCTTTAGACACTCTAAAATAACGTTAGCTGGCAGCATATATAACTCCCATAATCTTCCCCATGAAACAAAAAAGTCACTACAAATACAGCACGCCATGAAAACTTTGAGCGAACTTTCTGCCATCATTCCGATGTGTATCTGAGGAGAGGCATGAACAACACAATAATAAGGTAATTAAGCTCATGAGCTAGCACTGTCCCAAGTGGAGGACCATCAGGTAGCGGTGTAGAGCTAACAATGTTGTATTTAGGGAAAAAGAAGAGCATTTGATTAAGAAAGTGTGGAGCTAAATATATATGTAGATTCATAAATAGTGATATCTTCGGAAAATCACAGTACCACATCATTCATATCACTGTATGCTTTAAACTGGACTACGCCCGGAAGTTTCCCAAGGCCAAAATACAGTCACTTCATTGTAGGTCAATCTCACTAACCTCGGTACTACACAATGTTAGTGTAATGCCCTTCGCACCTCAGTACTTTTTCTGGTTGTTGGCAAAGTGTTCCCAGATCCACAATCGGGAAAATTCATTGGTAATTCACTTTGCATATTCTTTACTAAAATATTTAGATTGGATCAAAGATTGCCGAGAAATATTGTGCCTACTGGAAGACGCTCACCTTGCGATAATTTATTTGTCACTGGAATAAGGTGTTTCTTAATTTTGTCGTTATCATGGCATTCTTCAAATACTTCTCTCGATAAGCAAAACAACATAAACGCTGGTACCTCTAATGCTACATTGTCGACACTGCATTACAATACCCGATCTATATTCATTATAACTGAAGCGAGTGTTGCGCAACTTGGTTATGGGCTTTATCGATTGACTATTATTAAAGTCGCATTCAATTCATCTTCTTCAGTTGATAGCGCTAGAGCTCCCTAAAAATATCTCCTATAACTGGAAGTGCCAGTAATACATTGAGGCTTTCAGGAGCAATTTATAATTCTCTCCAAGCACAAACAGACTTAAAGGTCGCCAAACGCCATCTAAACATTAATGTCGTCAGTCCTTCCAAATCCTTCTTAATAACCGTAAGTTCCAATGAAGATTGATATTGCTGGTGATTACATATAGGTGGACCTTAAGATCAATAGGTTTGGGTCTGAAGTCCCGCTGCAATGGAAAGCGAATGATGTCATTTAGATGGATATAGAAAACATACTGTTAGCTTGACCAAACTTGAACGTGTGATTATACGGTGCTATCCACGGAGTTAGACGCATGCAATAAGTGAATGAAAAAATCTCTAACCGTCAGGGACCTCGACTTCAATCAAAGTAAGTTCCTTATCTTCCCTTGTGGATGCATATTCTCTTCCGAGCTATCGTTGTCTGTAAAGGTTGATTGAAGGCTTATACATCAATGTTCTAAGGAAAGGTGGTGTTTATAATGGACAAAGGACGGTCAAGATCAATCAAGATTTGGACGACAGAGGTTATACCTTGGCCCCTTAATCCTGCCATGCCCGACTAACCGTTATAACCCTGACCGTAACCAGGACTGACGTCAACATTAGAATATGTGTTTTACAGTAAGCTAATTCAAAGTACTATAGAAAAAGCTTACTGTAAAACACGTATTCTAATGTTGACGTCAGTCCTGGTTAGGGTCGGGTTATAACGGTTAGTTGGGCATGGCAGGATTAAGGGGCCAAGGTATAATCTCTGTCGTCCAGATCTTGATTGATCTTGACCGTCCTTTGTCCATTATAGACACCACCTTTTCTGAGAACATTGATGTAAATTTCACCAATTAATGCGTTTCTCGTTTCTGCCTTTAGTTAGTCCCACATCGTTCAAATCGACTTAGGGATCTGGATGAAGGTATTATAAAAAATAGTTGATCCTTGCATTGTTTAGTCATGTTTGCGCTTGGGTATTGTTAGTCACGTCTCTCGCTTGGGTCGTTGACATAGCGGCATTGACGCAGCTAATGAAGTAATAACCGAGGCACGTCATCGCAAACGGACACCCTCCTCGGCCGTTGGGTATCCTTGGGCCGTCGAGAATTTTTGGAAGGGCTCCCTCTAGTGAAGGATAAACCCCTACAATATTTGAAAGCTACTATTTCCGTTTCAAAATAATAGACAGGTTTGTGTATAAATTATGAAAAACACAATAATAGGCAGGTTTGTGTGTAAATTATGAAAAACACAATGTTGTAATTTTCTGATGTATCTGTGTGCTGTACTTAGTAAAAAAAAATATTTTTGATTTGGACACCAATTTTTTACTTTGAGCCTGTGACCATGAACAAAATTCCTGAACTGGAGCCCGTTCGAATGTTGGGATCCATTAAAACTCCATATTAAACAAACTTGATAAAAACCCCAAATTTTTAAAACTTGATACAAAAACCCCAAACAAAATTGGTTTTATCATAGAAATTCAACTTATTTTTTCCTATTTTTTTCTTCATGAAACCAAAAATTTTAATGATGAAAGTCCTAGGGGTGCACATATCCTACCTTACCCGTTATTTCTATCCCCGCCAGTGTTCTAACCGTATCCTATCCTACCCACTATTTGATGGGTAGGGTGACGGTTAGAGATTTCTCACCCGCCGTCAAATGGGTAGGGTGACGGGTGATGCTTAAAATTAACCTACCCGGCTACCCGCTAATATACTGAATGACTTAACAGTCCTTGTATTGTTTTCTTCTCCTGCCCATTTTCCCGTCATTTTGAATCATATTAGGGGTAAAAAGGAAGTAAAAAGTGAAATTGTTTTTTCCTTTTTATCTCTTATCAAATCAAACACAGAAAACCTTTCTTCTTTATTCTTCACCTCAAATCGAACACAGAAAATCCTAGTCCCTTTCTTCTCAATCTCATGTTCATCTTTCAGGGTCACGTTTAAAACCCTTTACTCGGTTGGTTCGTTTCCGGCCCTCCTTCGCCAAAATCTGAAGGAGAAGACATTGTTTCAATCTTAGGTAAGCCGATAATCACATAAGTATCATTTGTTTTTCAATAATCTAAATGGGTTTTTCTTTTATATGTTGTATTGCTTGGTGATTTCATTTGTATTTGAAGAAATTAGTTGAAATCAGTCAAGTAATATGATTGCCATTGTGAGAAATTAACATACATGTTAGCTGATTGACGAAATTTCTCATAAGAATTTAGTTTGTTCCTCATGGAGGAGGAGTTTGAATGGGATTCTGTTATGGATGGGATTCTGATATTTTGTTATGAATTTAAGGTGTTGTAAGTGAGCACAAGTCCAATGGCCCTCTGCTTATTGCAACCAGTGGAGGGCTAAACCAACAAAGAACGGTGGTAAGTGAAGCTTTTCCTTATATATCCTGCATTCGAATCTGTCATATGTTTGATGCCTAGTTGTATTAGCCATGAGGTGAGATTAGACCTGTTGTTCGGCAGCATAGTACGGTGACACCAGTTTGAGCTAAGACTAACTTGAACGATTTGTCGACCAAAATAGGTGTTGCTCCCAATTTAAGTTTACTGTTATTGATTGGTTGCTTAACAGCTAGAAAATGAATATATTGTTGCTTTAAGATAATATATAATAAGCTCAATAATATGATAGATAAGTGCCTCTTCTAGGCTCTATGGCTCCTTGTCCATGTTTAATTCATTCATTTTTCTAAATTTTTCCATAACATGAAAAGGAACTTACCTGTTTGCTCTGCGCGTATCGATATAGATCATATAAGTCTATCTATAGACATGGGTTGAAATTTAGTTACAATATATGATGTGCCTTGTATTTCCCAGTTTTATATCAATACCAAATTCCACATTTCGCATATAGTCTTTCCGTAATTTTCTTTAATCCGCATTTTCTTTTCCTCTTATTTCTTCTCTCTTTCAAATCCTTTTCTTTCTCTTCATTTTCCAGAACACAGATTCGAGAGATAGAAGAAAGAACGAAAGAAAGAATATGAGATTTAAGTTTGAGTTATTTTTTTTTTCTCTCCGGGTGTGGAGTTGGGAAGCAATGGCATTTGCAGGAACAACCCAAAAATGTACAGCCTGCGACAAAACAGTGTATTTGGTCGATAAGCTTGCCGCTAATAACTGTATTTATCATAAGGCTTGCTTTCGATGCCACCACTGCAAAGGCACCCTCAAGGTATTACATACACATGAGCATTATGATCTTCTTGTTACAAATATATTTCGCATCTTTAAATTATTACTGATCTGTTATTCTGTGACCGATCTTGCAGGATCGTAGGAAATTTGATTTGTATCAGTAAAAAGAGAGACCCATATAGAACAAGAAGCATTCTAGGGGATGCAATCCTAAGATACCATATAGTATTTTCTTGATGTCTCTTACGTAATTTTTAGTCTTTGTGAATTGAACCCAGTGGATGCAGACGTATTCTATTATGCATTTGCTTATTTTTGATTTCCAGATTTAAATCATCAAGTTATCTCTCATTTTGTTCCCAATTTGATCGGAATTGTTTCTTCTGTGCTTTATGTAGCTTGGAAACTTCAATTCCTTTGAAGGAGTGCTTTACTGCAGGCCTCACTTTGATCAAACCTTCAAAAGAACTGGAAGTCTCGACAAGAGTTTCGAAGGTGAAAGAAATTTGATGACCTAGAATATTAACATTATTCTGTCATTCTATGAAACTTGGTATTGATATAAAACGGATACTTGGTCACTTTCGAAGTTCTCTAAGGCCCAGGACAATAGAAGCATTGATCTTATTGCAAAATTGGTTGCGTACACCAATTGATATGAAATTATGAACTCTTCTTCCTTTGGATCTGAGAAGGACGAGGATGATGCCATCGAGTCAGGTATAAACAATCTTATTACTGTTTGATATTGTATGTAAAAACTCCACACTCTTATTCTCATGTTTTTTTATTGAAACGATAAGCACCGTTGTTTTTCTTCTTATGCACAAGAGTTTAGAAGGCTCTTATAAATTATAACCAACTTGATGTTCAGATCGACTACAGAATAACTAGAACACTTAACTTATGCTTCTTCCTTTTGTATTCTTTCTTTTTTTCTTTCTTTTATTTTGTTCTCTCTTTTGCATTTGTGTGTTTATTGGTTTTAGGGATTCTGTTTTGTCTTGATTCCACCCATCCTTCTTATGCACAGAATAGCTAGAACACTTAACTATCTGAAATGAAGTAAGTGTGGTTTATAACACTCCCTATTAAAATGTTTATGCTGCCATATTTAATAATGTTGGATGTGTTTGTTGGATTGGATCTTCTAAACTATCACTCTGGTACAGACTACAGAGTGAGCTTTGAATGAATTTGGGTATGAATTTAAGCTTCTGTTTCTATGCTTCATGGTCCTCTTTTGGCTTAGTTTCCTTCTCAATTGGGTATCTCAGCATTCTTCTGTGATGACATGTTAGTCATAATGACTCTGAATTAAGCTTATGTCATTTATTTACACTTTGTCCTGAATATGACTGCTTCTTGTTTGATAATCAGTAAACCTAACATGTTCGGTACCTAATCCATTTCACCCTAGTGACATGAGTATGTTTTACTGACTGTTATCTGTTTTGTAATAAGTTCAGCATCTTTTCTTGCACTATCATCTGTTGATATCACATACCCTTTCGGCTCATTTTCAAGTACTGAATTGCTAATATATGTTTTGTTACTTTGTTGTGTGACAACGTCATTTGTTGATTTTTATGAAGATTTTTATGTTGATTGGCTTTAACCATTGTTATATATGCAGGGTTATCTGGTGATCTCGGTGTTTATTCCATCATCGTAGATGATGATTGAAGAAGAAGGTCATATGAAATGCTTTTGGTGATGATACTGTTGTATGAAAAACAAGATTACATGAAGAACATGGATTTATGTTGGGATCCATCATAGCATCAAGCCCCTGCGGAGAGCTTTCCACCTTTGGAGTTTCTTTTTGTATTTCTGTGTTGTTGGTTGGGTTCTGCTTTAGCCCCTCTAGATTTTGAAAAGAATAGAACTTTTGTTCCTTGAGACTACAAATGGCTTTGTGCCTAGCATGATGCTTTATCTAGTTAGATTGGCAGTACCATTGGGTACATATGAGACTGGCTTTTATTTGTCTAGCAACCAGAACATCCAAAAAAAAAGAAAAAAGAAAAAAGGAAAAAAAGCCGGTTAACCCGCTACCCACCCTACCCGACCCGCCATTTGGTGGGTCGGGTAGGATCTTACCCGTTTAACGGCGGGTAGGGTGGGGGATAAAAAAATTCTTACCCGCCACTCAGCGGGTAGGGTGGCGAAATAGGCCATATCCTACCCACCCTACCCATTCTGCACCCTTGGATGAAATAGTAAGTGATGCAACCAAATTTTGGTGGTACTGTTTCTGGTTAGGGAAGGCCTTGGGCCTGGATGCAATCCCGATTGAGGTGTGGAAATGCCTGGGAGATGATGGGATAACTTGGCTGACCAGCGTCGAAGCGTGATCGTCCCGATATTTAAAAACAAGGGAGACATTCAGAACTGCTCTAATTATAGGGGAATCAAACTAATGAGTCATACACTAAAGCTGTGGGAACGCGTCATCGAGCGGCGTTTACGAAGACAAACCAGCGTCTCACCAATCCAATTTGGATTTATGCCGGGAAGATCGACCACGGAGGCGATCTTCCTTGTTAGACAACTTATGGAAAGATACAGGGAGAAAAGCGGGACCTGCACATGGTCTTCATTGACCTGGAGAAGGCTTACGACAAAATACCACGTGAAGTAATGTGGTGGGCTCTCGATCAGAAGAAGGTATAACCGAAGTACATAAACTTAATCAAGGATATGTACGAGGGCGCAGTTACCGGTGTCCGGACGAGCGGCAGAGTATCAAGCGATTTCTCGATTAGGATAGGGCTACACCAGGGATCAGCCTTGAGCCCATATATTTTTGATTTAGTATTAGATCAAGTTACAAGAGACATTCAAGGTGAGATCCCTTGGTGCATGCTATTTGCATACGATGTGGCGCTTATCGGCGAATTAAAGGAAGTTGTACAGGAAAAACTTGAATTGCGGCGCCACACTCTAGAATCGAAGGGCTTCAAGCTTAGTAGAACCAAAACCGAGTATTTGAAGTGCGATCTCAGCGACTCAGGGACAGTTGAAGGGGACATTCTGCTGGATGGACAACCTGTACCAAGGAAAGAATCCTTTCGCTACCTGGGATCGTGGCTCCAAAGTGATGGGCGAATCGAGGAGGATATTCTCCATCGAACTCAATCTAGCTGGGGGAAATGGTGTCTGGCTTCTGGCGTACTCTGTGACCGCAAAGTCCCGCTAAAGCTTAAAGGTAAGTTTTACAAAACAGCGATCAGGCCTGCCATGCTATATGGCGCGGAATGTTGGCGACCAACAATCGGGACACTTTGAAGCTGAAGAGTACCGATATGCGGATGCTGAGGTGGGCATGCGGACATACGAGGCATGACCGTATCAGGAATGAGTACATAAGTAAAAAACTTATGGTAGCGCCAATCAAGGAGATGCTAGCACAGCATCGGCTATGCTGGTTTGGGCATCTCCAGCGAAGACCGCATGATGCTCCAGTACGACTAGGTCGCATTAGGCGCGCGGAAGGAAGGATGCAACGTAGAGGCCGACCGAAGCTAACTTGGGATAAGTGCATAAAGAAGGACATGAGCAATCGAAATCTTTCAACAGAGCAAGCGTTGGACAGACAGACATGGAGGGCGGTGATACGCGTGGAAGAGGTAGGTTTCAGGTATGAAGACTAACAAACCCCCTTTTTCTGTATTTTTCGTCAAGTTCTTTTCCACTCAATCAGCGAACACGTAAAGGCAACCCTGTAGATTGTGAAAGGGGGATTCCCCTGTAGCGCTACAGTTGGCAGGATTGTGAAGGGGAAAAACCCCGTAGCTTCTGCAACAGGGACATGGTGTAAGCATATCCGCATTAATGGTCGAGAATTCGTAATCCCATAAAAAACGGTGACTACTTACATCATGGTCCATAAACAATCGCGGCGCGGGTAGCGTCAAGTATTTTGCTTGCCGTAGGGCAAGTTGTGCAAGGCTTGACAGGCCGGCGTAAAAACTATGTTATATTTTTAGGAGATATTATCTAGTCGACCCGGTACTTGCTACTGGAAAAGACTTTGGATTTGGATTTGGTAGTGCTCGTATTTGTTGGTAGATATGGTGTTGGTTGCTAGTAGTGGTAGTTAGTGGTGGCAAAAACACCTTTGGGATTTTTGTGTTACTTTTTTTATTTGTGTTACTTTTGTTTTGATGGGTTTTTATGGATGGATAGTGAAATCTTTGGGGTTATAATTCACGGCCCGTTTATCCCTTGATGGGAATAAAATTCTTTGGCAGTCCCAGAACGATGATATTTTCCAACACGAAGAGAATGGGTGTATAAAATCCTTTCATTCTGAACTGCTGAGTTGCAGCGTCGACGCCTCAAATTCTTTTTGTTTCTGTTCTGGTCTGATACATACACCGTTGACACCTATTGCAACCCAAAGTTGATGCAAAATCCTTAAGCACTTCTATTCAGAAAATGTATCACATTCACGGTCATGAAACTGAATTGCATACGAACTTATTTTACATGATGCAGAATTTCCATTTGCTCGGATATTACCTGAGCCTCAATTTGTTTGATTTTGGTAAAAGCTTGTACTTATGTTTCATTTCGAATTCATGTTCTGACACTATTGATTTGAATTACAGGCGCGTCTTCGCTGATATGAGAACATGGGTAAACGATTATATCTACATTTGCAACTTAATTAGTGGATTTGGTTTCTTGCCATCCTACCACCGATGAGTATGAAGTTATACATGTTCTGAACTTTATTAACTCAAGCATGCATGGATGATATAAGTTTCCACCCATGAGGGTTAAATACTTTTTTCATTTTTTGAGTCTGTACAATTTCTGAACTTCATTAAGCGGAGCCAAAAAACATTAGACAAAATAGAGTGCAAACACAAAGGTAGCTTATCAACGAGAAAAGAATCAAACTGGAGCGTCATGGTGAGGGAAGGAGAATATATATGTATAGTCAAATGGAATGGGGTTTGAAGAACTCCAACCATAATGCATTACTTTTCCATCAGAAGGAGATGTTCGTAGTTCTGATGAATAGGGAATATGATTCGAGTAAAATGGAAAACTTTATTTCACCTAGCTGGCTAGCCAAGAGGGCACGAAACACCTTTTTTCATGGAAAATGCAGATGTGGTGAGTAGTGATTAATGCATTACTTTTGTTATGGACTCCGATAAGAATAATGTTTTGGGCCTACCAATAAGAATAATATATTTATTAGCCCTTAGCCTAATTTTCCCAATATTCAATTTTTTTTATTTTTTTTACTACCCAATATTCAATTTTGCTCGGTAGAAAAGTGCATGATTTATAAAAGGGATATCAGTTTTGGCGGGGCTGATACCATTACATATAAGACAGACAAATCTTAACAGATCCTGGCCATTGGATCGTTCAATTGGTATTATCCCGCCAAAACTGATATCCCCTTTATAAATCATGGAAAAGTGGGGTAATACAAAAAAAAAAAAAAAAAAAAAAAAAAAAAATTACTGGGTAGTGACATGATAACATGGATCAAGTACTAGACGGATATTATGAAAATTGAACTTGTATAACTCCAAGGCAATTCCTTTAATAGCGCTACTTCTCTTTAACTTTGAGACGATTCCCCGACAAAGTCACAAGACAATGATGGGTTATT
This sequence comes from Papaver atlanticum, assembly GCA_023531105.1. NCBI lineage: Eukaryota > Viridiplantae > Streptophyta > Magnoliopsida > Ranunculales > Papaveraceae > Papaver > Papaver atlanticum. Next base: position 2,709,306 of record JAJJMB010004170.1, on the reverse strand, counting down.
ATGTAGATTTAACATAGATACGCGTTAGAGTCAAAAACTAAGATCGTTTAGTATAACGACACTCTCATTTATAGACCTAGCAATATTACGCTCTTCATGAGAATTTAACTTCAAATTCCTCCAACATCCCACCAAGCAACTTGCTTTATGCAACAACATTGATTTATTGTTTTCACGAGTTAAATATTGATTTGCTTTGGCTGAAAAGATTGGTACTTGACTTCGAGGGGGAAATGCAAGAGCAAAACACATTTAAAAAAATTATGAACTGGTTTTTATACCCACAATGACAAATGTCCCTTCATAATTTTTGAATTGTGATAAAGATGTAACGTGTGAATCTTCATATACAGAAAATTCACCATACCTTATCCCCTCATCCCACGTTTCTTCTCTAGAGTCCAGAGTCTCTGGACATTGAAATGGAAAACTCTTAAGCTGGGACAACTAACATGGCCTATATTTGGGACAATCAATCCAGACCATTGATCATTCCCCTCTCCACCCCATTACCAATCCCAATGCTAGAATCATTCCCCTCTCCATCATTCTGATTGTGTTGTATATTGTCCCAAATCTGGACCAATCCCCTATTGTCCCAGCTGTAGCAAGGTCCGCAATGCAATCAACACTGATAAATTGCTCGCAAGTACTAACTTGGTTGTATAGTCGGCTTTCTGAGTTTGTTGACGGTTATCGATGCATGGCAAATGTATGAGCAGTTTTTTCATATTGAAACAAAGATTGTTAATATTCCTTGCATCTTACCAAAGATGACCTGACTAATTGCAAGTTTGCACAATTCTTAAGACAAGAGGAGAGGGGTTTATAGGTATTTTTTCTAATTATATTCTTATGGATAATAAATACTCCCTCCGTTTTTGAAAATTAGGCTGGTTTCCTCATTTGGATTAAAAAAAAAAAAAAAAAACTGGTTTCCATAAATCAAAAGTCAAACGTTATGAGTTTACTAATCTGCCCATGAATGGACCACTTCTCTCTCTTCTGTTTTCCTCCTCCTAGCACTAAAAGGAGACTACTTCTCTCTCCTTTTTCCTCTAATATCAAATGAATGAGACCAATGACGAATTAGAAAGAAAATAATGATTAGTTTTCTTGATGTTTATGCAAACCAAACAAACCTATTTTTTAGAAACTGAGGAAGTAATAATATTTTCAAAATTAAACATCTCTCAAGTTATGGCATTTATATTTATAATTTTCATATCGTTGGAAAACATTTTAAAACATCTATGTTATGAATATAAACATGACTATCTAATTATATATATTTCTTATACTAAGATTTAATAACAATAATCCATAGGAAAGTAATTTTAGAAATATAGCCTTGTTTTTTGTTTTTGGAGCATGAAAATATTATTAGAATTAAACGGTAATTACACGGGGTAGGTGATACCCGAGGAGTCGTCCGCTACAATTTGGTTAATGCATGGTGGGATTGTATGGTCCCAAAATAAAGTTTTAAGTTTCTCCTATTGGCTGTTTTCCGCTGCCAGGTTGGCCAGTTCGTCCGCCGCCTGATTGCCTTCCTTGTAGTTGTGGTTGACCGTGCAGTATGGGATTTGACTCACGATTTGTTTGGTTTCAGAAATCATTCATGAGATGTACCAAGGCGGATCGACGTCCGAGGTTAGGAATCGAAGCAGGTTTTACGAATCGGCCTTGAGCTGGACCTTTGGCCAACTTCGTTCTTTTGTCGTCCTGGACGCTATGAGCATTTCCCAAGACTCAGCTTTGAGAGCGGTTGTGATTCCTAGTGGTTGCGCTACCACTACACCATTGTTAAGGATTAGAAACGTCCCCTGGCTGTTGCTGTCTGGGTTCGCAATGGCAATTAACTGTTGCAAAACACCATGTTGCAATTTTTCGCAACAACATAAGATCCGTTGCCAAACTCGGTCAGCAACGGAGATTCGCAACAGCGGCTGACGTTGCTAAATTGTTTATTCGCAACCCCCTTCTGTCGTTGCGAAATTATTTAGGAACAGAAAAAAGAGAGGCTAAGAACCAAGCCATAGCTTAGATTGAAAGCCACGGCTTCATTCCAAGCCATAGCTTAGATTCAAAGCCACAGCTTCATTCCAAGTCGTAGCTTAGATTGAAAACCACGGCTCAAGATATTAAGTTTTCCAGTTCATAAGGAAATCAATATATAAACCATTTTTGAAATCAGATAACTGAGAATCCATTAACAGTTTCAACACAAAAATTAAGACTATATAAAAGCAGTGGAAGGAGTTTTTAGAAAGAGCGACATAACGCAGATGTTCAAATAGAATTCTGAATATTAATGAATTTTTAGAAAGAACAAATAAGAATCAGGGATACAACAGACACATAATTCCGCGAACACCACTAGGGTTTGGCCTCCGCTCCTCGGTGTGTACTTGCCCTCCATTAAGCTGTATTGGAGATGACTACACAAAAAAGATGACCTATCAGAATCTTAGAAGTATAAGCCCATTGTGCAAGAACAATACACCACGTAAACACGCAACAAAGACTGTTGAAATTATAGATAAGGATTGCAGGAGATAAGGGAAACCGACATACAGCTCAAAGGTTTTTTCATTATGAAATTGGCTAGTAATGAATGAGAATCCAACCTGAATAGCAATTCGAGCACTAGTAGCATCTCCATATTCAACAACTGCATAGCAAATACCAATATCCTTCACACCAGAAATCAGTCAATTTCTTTCAATATAGAGACCAAAATCACATACGGTTCTGTTTGAACCAGACAATATGTTCAGTTGCTTGCAGTGACCACACCTGCGAAGGAAAAAAACATGCATAAGGTTTTATGGAATAATCCGACAAATGTTAAAATTCGATGAGAAGGAAGCAGTAAGGTCACTTTTTTATTTGAGTGATATGGATATCATAGCAGGTCAGTAACAATGAGAAGCCAATACCATTAAATGAGAAGCCATACAATTATATTATTTGAGGTTTTGTATGCAATGCGTACAAGCATAAAATGAATAACTTACAACAGTTGCCTTCTATGATATGATAAGCACGTATGTGCTAAATATTATACCCATATTTATATTAGTTGGAACTCGATATTTCCGCTAATAACATTATTTTAATGCTTTTGTAGAAAGTACAAGCGAATCTGGTCTTCGACGGAATAAACGGCTAAAATATGGCGTTTATCACAACAAAACTAATATCATTCATGGCACGAAAGGAGTCGCATCTAAATAATGAGTATAGCCTGCCATGTCGGCAACTCATGGTGACGCCCCACCTTTCCATTTCATCATTTTTGGCCAGAGAACAA
>JAJJMB010004170.1:2591282-2705980 GCA_023531105.1 Papaver atlanticum | reverse complement strand
ATTTCTATTCAAGTGGTGCTCTTATCAAACGGAAGAAAGAAAATTCCGAGCAACATTCTAGTCTTGTGTTCTCTGTCTCACTCCAGCTGAGATATCTATTCCATGGTGCAAGATTGAAATGTCAGAGAAGTATAGTTGGTAGAAAACGGGGAAAGAAGGATGATGTTCATTGTCGTTCTCTTTTTTATCTCTTTGCCAACGGAGTTTGAGCTCTCGGTACGAACCTTCAGCAACATCAGCAGCATCAGTTCGTGATAACATGGTCTGGAGTTTTGTCTCGAGGCATGAGCAGTGGTGGTTGTTCTAGGGCTCTACAACAACAATGCATAAATGTAATTAGGGTTCCTTTGTGATTTGAAAATGGATATAGAAAGGCGCTGGTGGTGATGTACGGCCAAGGGTGCAAGTCTGCAAAACAGTGAAAGATGGTGATGGTTGGTACAGATGCGTGGGTATAACCAAACGAGAGCAGTTCAGAGATGTAAATGATGATGGATCTGTGAGCATGAAAGTGGAGATATTGATATCATAAAGCCAGTGAATTGGAAGGGTTGATGTGTTCGATCTTGAAGCAGATGTTGATGACTGATTTAATGGAAAGAGCCACTGGTGTTGGTTGGACGATGATTATGTGAACGGTGAGAAGATGGAGAAGAGAACTAGTTCTGTGATTGTTGTGGTCTAATGTTCGAAGGACAGAGATCAAGTCGTAGTTGTAAGTGTTGCTCGGCAAAAGACGGATAGAGACTAGTTCTGTTGGCTGGATTCTAGTTGTGCTACTGGTGCAGATGGTCAGGTTCTAAGAGGACGTAGTGAAATTAAAGATGTAAAGAAGTTAGTAGCATCAAGGCTCCACAACGAGACGAGTTCAGTTGACTCAAATGGAGTTTTGGCTGTTTTGGTTTCACCTGGTTTTTAAAATCGAGCGAAGTTGGTGGGGTGTCTGTCGAGTAAATGAGTCTAGTTGTGGAGAGTTGTACGAGCAACCAGTTGTGACGAGATTTTCAAAGCAGGAGTTCAATTGTCACTTAATTTAGTGGGCTTTCAGTTCAGTCCAAGAAGGCAGGAGTCCGATGGTCATTCAGATGTGAATAAAATGGAGACTGAGGTCGGAATGAAAGGCAGGCAGGCTACTAGAGCCACAACTGGGAGGAAAAGAACAGAGAAGTTTTGGGGAGAAGAGAAGCGTGGCACAAAGCCGTGAACTGAAGCTAGGGTTTGAGACTTTTTATTTCATTTTCTATTTTGATTTAGCTAGAGTTTTTATTAAGATATTTTTATAACTTTTGAGAAAGTTATGTCTAGCTAATTAATGTTAGGGTTTATGTGGAATTTGATTTTGTAAACTCTACATTTATATGCTTAATAATGGTTTGAATGACTAGTAATTTCTCTTCATAAAAGCTTGGTATCTAATTGTTTATGTGATTTTATTGATTGTTTATGCTTTTCAATTGATATTTCGTACTTTGGTTAAATCTCTTGACGTGATATGCTTTAGGATTGATAAGTAATGCTTTAGAATCACTACCTACGAAGCGAAGGGAGTTGCAGCGGAGAAACAATATTTAAAAATGCATGAAATATATTTTAGAGATTAGTAGAGTCTTCATAATTCAATTGGTGGAAATCGAAAACCCTAAAAACCCATTCCCATTTTGTTTATCTTTAAATTTATTTATTATTTCATTTTGTTCCGAATATCTGAAAAATCGTTAAACATCTTGTTAATTACTTAGCTTTTGGTATTAGTTGGTAGTAGTATTTTCACACTCCTCGTGGGAACGACCTGTACTTGCCATTGTCTACTAGTTAGACTCTGTGTACTTGCTGTATTATTATTGTAGGTTTACCAACCTACCATGATACTGAGACAAGAACAAGACACCATTAAACAACTTGTAAGATTCCGAATTAGGTTTTATTTCAACACAAGAAGGTATAAATTACAAGAGAGGTGATCAATCAAATATTCATTTTTGATTTTTCCCACAATTCTGGAAGTGTAAAACCTCAGTCATGTCTTAGTACCAGATGTACTTTGCAATCATACAGAGTTGAAATAGTGGATAGTGTTAACGTTTTCACAATTAGGGAGTTGAACGAGATTTTTCCAACTTACTTCTGTATGACCTCATAAAGATGCAATCAAATCTTTTAACGAGTCATCATTAGTGTCAACTCCTGGAAGCTGCAAGAGAAATGATATATCAACATACGCACAAAAGGCATACTCCAAAAGTCCAAACTAAAAGTATACTGCACTATTCAACAAAAATGCTATATATATATATATATATATCTCGTAGAAAGGATTGATGAGACATATGCTTGTTTCAGTAAACTTGACTTCTTGATTACTATTTTCATGTGTACAGTGTTTACGCAACTTCTCTTTCGACTGGAGTTTGCAAATATATGAGAACCAGAAAATTAGTTAGGACAATTTTAGTCATACTACTATCTTGAAAAAGTAGAATTCAGTCATGATACCTATCTCGTTTTCATGCCTTTCTTGCACTCCATCTGCAACCTTTGGACCCAACTTAACTTCTCTCAGAGGGTCTAGGAGAAGCCTTCTTTTTCCATCTTTGCTTTTCTAACATTTCCTCTTTCCTGATACATCACATCTCTTTATTAGGACAACTTTCCAGAAAAAATTACAGCTTAAAAATGATCTTTTCTTCAAATAAATTTACTTACAGCTGTCTTAAGTCGAAAAGGCTTAAGACAGCTGTGTTTTCCTGTGCTTCACTTCAAGGGGACCACCATTAGCAGGTACGACACAACTTCCTTTGAGAGGTTTACCCTCTTTGCCATTAACCTACATTGCATTTTCACCACATCCAGTGAGCTTGAATAATTGGAATCTATTTTCAGGATTATTATAGCAAAAAGTTGAGAATATAAAATTTCAAAGTATGGAAAACAACTACTAACCTTTCGAAGGTTTTCAGAATGCTCGCTATGATTTATATTTCTTTAAGAATTCTCATCGTTGTGGTTGGAATCACTGCCAATAATGAGTTTAAGATGTTATAAACATGTTGTGAAGATAACAATGAATCTTAAAAATCTCTAGCATATAAAAGAACCAAACTTTTTAGACATGTGTTACCTGTTCTCCGCATATGCATTTTCTTTATCATCACTGCCATTAGTCTTTATACCTTCATCCTTGCCCAAAGGTTCAGTAAGCTTGACTTCTTTAGTAAACTTTTCCCCAGCACCTGGTTTATTTCACTCTGGTTTGTAGGTTATTCTGCATTGCATGTGTGGACATCTGGAGTGATGTACGCAGAAAGCAGAAGATATCGTATTTCATAAGCAAACTTAAAAAAAAATGGAAATCAGAACATGTAACTAATCAAGACAAATTTGATATACCTGATTCAACAGACAGCTGCAAAAAATAACCAATTGAATCATGTAAAAACAAACCCTCAATCTCATAACCAGATTCAATCAAAACCATAGCCACATCTACATTACTTGAGTTAACAGATGTAAACTACAAAAATTCCTCATTTGATAAATCCCTAAAATTCACATCAGCATCAATTAAGGCAGAAATAAAACTAGGGTTTCCTTTACCAACATCACACCAACGAAGAGACGTAATCTGAGTTTCAGTATAATCAGCATATCAACATCTGCTTTAGACAACATAAAGTACTCTCGATTATTGTTGAAGATCTTCATCGACTATTCTTCATCGATTCCGAACAAATCTTCAACAATGATGTTGTTGATGGATTTTGCTGGTGAATCTTCGTTTTCAGTTGGTGTTGATAAAGAGAACAGAGAAGATATGATGTTTTTGATGGATTTCGTAGATGAATCTTCGTTGTTGTTTTTTATATGAAAAAGCAGTAAATGAAGAAAAAGCAGCAGCAACGGCGGCAGGGATAGAGACCGAGAAGAATGGAAAGAGAGAAAGGGTAAGTTAATAGGAGAATTAGGGTTTATAGGATCTCACACACATATCTCACACAGTCAAGTCAAGTCAAAGTGTCAAACAAGGTGTTACCAGCCACACGGTCTAACCGCACGCGTAAATTCTCCGTAGTTGCTATTCGCAACCTTCCTGCTGAGGTTGTAAAATTCGCAACAGATGCTTGCCGTTGCGAATAATTAGCAACGGAGATTAGCAACAGAAAATTCGCAACAACACTAGTGTCGTTGCTAAACTGTGTTTTTAATCCCTTAAAATGGTGTCGGAAAAAGCATCCCTACAAATGAAACCAGCTCCAGCTATTCTCGGGTGTCCTCGCGCTGCTCCGTTCGTGTTGATCTTGATCCAGTCTATATTAGGTTTGATCCAACCTATTAAGATTGTTGCAGACATTGGTGTTTCATTTCTTGGGTTTTCGAGAGATGGTATTCCAGGTAGCACAAGAGGGAGGTTCTCTTGTGCCAAAGAGAACTCTTGTTGAAGACTGAGAGCCATTTGGGTAATGCTATTTGGATTTAGTTTCCTTTGTCGATAAATGTAATCATTCTTAGATATCCATAAGGACCACAAAAGGAAACAAAAGGTTGTTTTGTCAGAGTAATGAGTTTTCAATTGTAGAAAATTTATATGATTGTCATCTGGGGATTGGGGAAGTTTGAAAGATTTTTGGTTGTGGCTTATTGAGTAGGGAGTCTTGTGAGGAGAATATTTCACACGGCCATAGCCACTTGACAATGGAGGAGAATATGACTAGCAGATTCTGGATCAGAGTTACATTGTGGAAAGATGTTGGTATCAGTGAGGTGGATATGGTTTAGAATTGTGAAGTTCGGGAGGCCTTCGTTGATTGCTTTCCATAAGAAAAGATGTAATTTTGGAGGACATGGAAGTGTCCATAGAAACTTAGTTGGGGGGCAAGGGGTTTTGGTCGGAATGATCCAATGAGTTGGTTAAGCAGTGGTATCCAGATGTTGTGGCGTATTTTCCATCTTTGGTGAAAGGTCAGATGATTCTTTCATAGGGGTTAATTTGGGGTAGGCGGATATTCACGATTCGTTGACTTATTTGGGGTGGTAAGAGATTTAGTTTATCGTGATTCCAAGTGTGAGTGAGAGGATCAATGAGGTCAGCGACTGTCTGGATTGGGGAGCAACTCTCTGGGTCTAGGGTGTTATTAAATTGTCGGATCCAATTTTTTTGAATAAGGGTTGTTAAACCATCTCCGATTTTAGGGAAAATATATTGTTTGATTGTGGGAATGAGGGACGCTAATTGCATCCATTGGGGACTGACTGAGGATGAGGTAGCTGTATCCCATGAAAAAAGAGGTTGTTGTTTAAGATATTTATGGTTGCAGAGGCTAGCATGGATTGAATCCGTTTTTTCATGGATGTTCCTGACCCGCTTCATGAGTAGTGCTTTATTATGATTGATGCTTCTTCGAATTCCCATACCGCCTTCTGATTTGGTCTTAGTCAGCTTATCATATCCCAGTGGAACCTTTTTTATTTATAAGAGTCATCCTATTTTATTTTATTTTCCAGTAACTTTTTAACTCGTTTTTTATTGGGGAAAAAACGGTTTAGTCCAAAATCCCGTCAGAAAGTACTGTTTAGTCCAGCCCGAGTCGACTAGGTACAGATTAGTCCAAAAAAGATGCAAAGACATTAATATCCTCCGCACGGTTTTCGTAATCCACACGTGTTGCGAATTAAAACCGTTATTCTTCTCAATACCTGAATAAAAAATGGAAAAAAAACGAAAAAAAATCAAAAAAATCATTTAACCGAGATAAAAAGAAACAGAAATTAGTGAAGATTCAAATCAAAACCCTAGTTATGGATGAACATCACAGCAGCAGTAACGTCGTGGTGAAGAAGACACAACAACAAAACAGTCAAGAATCATCATCTAAATCGAAATCAATGATTTAAAACAAATCAAGAACTTCAAAGAGAAGTAAACGACAACAAGCATTAGATTCAACATCTAATTAGGTATTAAAAGATCCAAAACCATCGTTATCTAAAAGAAAATCGACGATTGAAGAGAAACCAAGACATCCAAAGAAGAAAAAACAACAACAAAAAGAAGATTCAACATCTATACAAATATGTACATCGACGTGCTGTTTCAGGGATGTATGACCTGTTATATGTGCAGGAATGCTATTTTTTTTAGATTTGTTATAATCATGTAAATATCTGTACATCGGCATGATGTTTCAGGGATGTATGGTTTGTTATGTATGTATGTATGTATGTATATATGTTTGTTTTTTTTGATTTTTTTGTGATGGTGTACAGATCTGTACACCACAGTGCTGTTTCAGGGATGTATGGACTATTCTGTGTGTATGAATATCGTTTTTGTTAGACTTTTTGTGATAGTGTAAAATTCTGTACACCGCAGTACTGTTTCAGGGATGTATGGATTCGTCTTGGGGGAATGAATGTTGGTAGTGTACAAATTTGTTGTGGTAGTGTACAAATTTATACACCATAATAATGCTATTTTAGGGGTCTATGGACTGTTATGTGGGCATGAATGTTGTTTTGTTAGATGTATTGTAGATGTGTACATACCAGTATACCATAATTTTATTTCATGGGTGTATGGACTGATATGTGGCATGAATGTTGTCTTTGTTAGAGTTTTTTTAGTTGTGACAAATTTGTACAACAACACTTACTATTTCAGGGGTGTATGAACTATTATGTGAGTATAAATTTTATTTTACTTAGATAGTTGTGGTTGTGTACAGATTTTTACATGTGTATGATATCTCATGGATGTATGACTTGTTCAGTAAGCATGAATGTTATTTTTGTTAGATTTATCACGATAGTGTATAGATCTGTACACCGGCATGTTGTTTCAGGGATGAATGACCTGTTATATGTCTATGAATATTGTTTTTGTTAGATCTTTTGTGATAGTGTACAGATCTGTACACTGATGTTCTGTTTCAGGGATGTATGGACTGTTCTGTGGGCACGGATGTTGTTTTTGTTAGTTTTGTTGTGGTAGTGTACATATTTGTATACAAGAATGCTATTTCGGGGGTATATGAATTGTTATATGGACATGGATGTTATTTTTGTTAGATTTGTTGTAGTTGTGTATAGATTTGTACAACAACATGCCATTTAGGGGTATGTGTATTGTTATGTGAGTATGAATTCTATTTTACTTAAATTAGTTGTGGTTGTATACAGATTTGTACACATGTATGACAGCTGAAGGATGTATGGGTTATTTCATGGGCGTGCATGTTGCTTTTGTTAGATTTCTTCAGGAGTGTACATACTTGTATGTCGTTGTATCATGTGATGGGCATATGATCTGTTTTGTGGTTTTGAATGTTGGAGTTTTGTCATTTCTGTAGGTGTGTACATACTTTTACACTGTTGTATCATGTCATGAACATATGGCATGTTTTGTGTGAGCATGTATGTTGGATTTGTTAAATTTCTGTAGGTGTGTACATACTTTTACACTGATGTATCATCTCATGGGAGTCTGACCTGTTCTGTGGTTTTGAATGTTAGATTGTGTCATTTCTATAGGTGTGTACATATGTACACTGTTGTATCATGTCATGAACATATGACCTTTCTTGTGTGAGCATGAATATTGGATTTGTAAGATTTCTGTAGGTGTGTACATACTTGCACACTAGTATGCTATGTCATGGATATATGATCTTTTTTGTGGGTATGGATGTCACGGGTTCTATAATTTTCGAAGTATGGATGTCATGGTATACATACTAGTACACTGGTAAGCTATCTCATGGATATATGGCTTGTTTCATAGTTTTTGAAGTGGGATTTGTCTGATTTCTGTAGGTGTGTATATACTTGTTGGAGATGGTAGCATCAGAACCTGCAGAAACCTTTCGGTGGTCCTGCCAAACTGTAGAATATCGAAGAAGATAAATAATACCAAAATCGGCATGCGATTAGGAGAGAAACAACTTGATTTATGTTTAAAACTTGCTTAAGTTGTTTGTAACTTTTGAAAACTTTTGAAAACTATGTTTCTTAACTTTCTTAAAAAAGTATTATTACTAGTAAAACCTTGAATTAATCTTACTATTAGTGTGAATATTGATGTTTTGAATGTAGATTTTCTCATATTTACACGGTATATTATAGGTAATTTTTTTTATTCATGTGTACATAATGGTGCACATCTACTTATAGGTTAGAAAATTAAAGTGTACATGATGTTGAATATGTACTGACATGTTAGAAAATTATTCATACCTGCAGAAATAAAGACAGATGTACTGAAGTGAAAACCAAACTAAATTCTTAAAATAAATAAGATAGTAACATTCATTGTAACAATTTACATGAAAAAGAAAGTGCAAATTCGTAAGCAAGAAGGGTATAAATCATCAAGGAAGGTGCGAGTAAAGCACTCAGTGGACATCATATGTCCTCTTTACTTTTCTCTAGCAATTTTAATGCGTTGATTTCTTCATCTTTCAAATGGAGTCCTAGATATGGGACTAATGATTCTATCTATAAGAGCTTTTACCTGTCTCTTAGGCATCAACATGATAATCTTCAACCTGGAAAATAAAACATAAGCACCAATGAAATGATCTGGAAAAAACAAAACAACATAAAGTTGCGGAACTATGCGCTGATTCAAAAAAAACAAAAAAACATGTGTATAAATATGTATACATTAAGAAAAAGCATGTGTACAACTATGTGCACTTAGTTGCAGAACTATGCACATCTTCAAAACAATCAACATGTGCACATCCATACCCATAGAAATGCCATATACAATTCAGACAGGACAACATGCACAATTTTATACACACATACAACTTGAATCGTGTACCTAAGCAACAATATCACTACCTATATTGAATAAAATCATTTTGAGTTTATGAGTCCCTAAATTTAATACATACAAAACCAAATAATACCTAATGAGTCTGAAGTGTGACATATCATCAACCCGAATATCATTTACGTCATTACTAGGGTTAACTATGCTCAAAATAAGGTTTCAAGTTCAATTGCGAAGGTAAAGAAACTTACCCTAGTGACATCCACCATTTATAAATAGAATAATCAAGAGGTAATCATCTCTTCGTCGTATTCATGTTCAATAATCTTCATTAACTGCGACCAAATAATTCATGTACCTTAGTAATATATTTCATAAAGTCAAAAATATGTACAACTATGTACACATTAACATTAACATGTATACAACTATATACACCCAAAAATATGATCCCGAAAATCTTAAAGTCAAAAATAAACTTTAAAATAATCATTACAGAGCATACAAGTGTACAAATATGTACACCTCTATAGAATCGTATCAAACTCTAGCGTACATACTCACAGGACAGGCAATCAATTCATCACAGAGCATACTAGTATATAAACATGTACAATTCTACAAAAATATAACTAATCAAACATCCACACCCACAAAACAGACCATAAAATTATGAGAGAGCATAATGGTGTACGACTATGTATACACTTATAAAAATCCAACATCCATACCCCTAAAGCATGCCATATCATAATGACACAACACAATGGTGTACAACTATGTACACACCTTCAAAAATGCAACTAATCCAATATCCATACCCACAAAACAGAACATAAAATCATGAGAGAGCATACTAGCGTATAAGTATGTACACATCTACAGAAAAACAACAAAACTATAACATTAATTCAAACAAAACAACCCATGCGGTCATCACACATAAAGTTTTAGTATATAAATGTGACTCATCTCCCAAAATATGGATGAATACTCACCATGATTCAAAAATAACATACACAACCTTCTCAGATATATGGTTGTTGTTTTTTTGAGAATAAGAGAATGCATTGAAGAAGCAAAACCAGAAACACAAACAAACAGATTGTTGTCATGCTATCAGAATAGGACATACCCTGTTCTAAGTTTGAGACAACAACCTATTGGTATTACCAATACCTTCATTTTGATTACTTAACTTATCTAAACTTAAAAACATATTTAAAAAGACAGGTAAATCTTCTTCCCAGCTATTGAAAATTGAAGATTTTCTTGCCTATACCGCCAGTTTATCTGCCACAGAGTTGCCTTATCTGTGAATAAACTTGAAACCCAAAAAGTTATTGCATTCAGCTAGAATTTGCATTTCCTCCTTGACAATACTCTGGTTCCTCCAATCCATCATTGTTGCCTTTCCTCTGATGAAGTTCACAATCCTTTCACAGTCCCCTTCCATCCAAAAGTGTGCCAAATCTGCATCTTTGGCCCACTTAGCTCCCTGCAGAAGAGCTAGAGCTTCCTCTTTTTCTGCACTTGCAGCAATAAAAACTCCCAATTTAGCTGCTCTTCCATTTCCTGCATCATCTCTCAATATTAGACCAAAGCCAGCATAAACTGTTTCTGCAATCCAAGAAGCATCATAATTTAACTTAAAGCAATTGTGTTCAGGGCAATTCCAAGGGACATTCTGCATATATGGTTGATACCTAATATATTACAAAAGCCATATATCAAAAACATATACGGTGTATAAAAAAGTGCATGAACATGCTATACAAACTGAAACAAAATTTTGTGTGCACACATTTACACCTCTACAGAAAACTAACAAATGCTAGCATCATACCCACTGGTCATGCCATGCATTCATCAAAGAGCATCCTAGTGTACAAAACATGTACACTCTACAAAAACCTAACAAATTATAGCATCCATACCCACATGACAGACCATATATTCATGAATGAGCATTTTGGTGTACAAACATGTACACATCTACAGAAAAATACCAAAATCTAGCATATATATACCAGCAAAACAAGTCATGCATCCATCACAGAGCATACTAGTGTACAAAGTATGTAAATATATTTACATGAAGATAACAAAATAGAGCAACGACTCAAATAAAAAAAACCATGCATTCATCATAGAGAAATTTACCGTACAAATGTGTACACATCTACGAAATAGGGACGAATGCTCACCATGATTCGAGATATCATACACAATCTTCCCATACATGGTTAATACACTGCTTTTTTCAAAATACATATATCAAAAACACATAAATGAAGACATTAAAGATCTAAACCACATGCAAAAGATCTCAAAAGTAGTATTCTTAGGTTTAATCAACACACAAATAATAAATCAAAAAACTAATAAAATAGATCCGAGTCACATCTAAAAGATCTCAAAATCGAATCCACCAACACAGAGATTTAACATCAAAAAGATCCGAATCATATTTAAATTTATATGAGAGTTAATTTTTTGAATCAACCTTAATATGACAATAAATCAAAATATATATAGTGTACAAGAAAGTACACATTCTGTACAGTAAAAAAATGGAAGAAATCAACTACTCTATCAGTTAATAACAATGAATAACTTTCATCTCGATTATAAAACATCCAAAGAGTTCAATTATTCGAAAGAAGAAATCGAAAATAAAAAATCAAAGACAAAATTAAGATCGATTCGATTTCATATCATACATAAAAAAAAATCAAAATCAAAACCAAAACCATAAACATAAACCAAAAGAGTTTCATGAAAATCAAATCCTAACAAATAACAAAATCGAAATCAAAAACAGATTTCAAAAGACAAACGATTTCATATCATGCATTTTAAAAAAAATAGAAAAATGGGATTGAAATCCAGGAAACAAACAAAACCGAAAAAAATGGCAGTAAAATCTGAGATCTCTAACCTGGGATTGAAATATGATGAAGAAACAATTGAATCCAAGAAATCGTCTCGAAATCTCTCTCTGAATCTCTCTTAATTTGAAATCTTAGATATAAAACTAAAATGTCTCATTCATATCTCTGTATTCTTTGAAGAAAGGGTAATTAAGGTATTGGAAAATTCTGAATCGTTGGGTGTTTAGACTAACTCGTCAAAGATTTGGACTAAATGGTAAGACACGGGACATATTTGGATTAGAGCGTCCTGAGCTTTGGAGGATTGGAGTAGAGCGTCCAAAGCCCAATAACCATGGGATTAAACGTTAATTTCTACTTTTTTATTACCAATTTTGTCGGGTTTCACCCAAGCCGACATTTCCGATGAGCAATGTCCTGTTTAAGAATATACAGGTCGGGCCACTAATTCAATAAAAACACGCATTCACAAGTAGCATTTTGTTACCATTACGTAACGTAATTTACGTTCACTCTCTTCTGTGCCTGAATCCAACCATAATAGTTGTATTTTGTTACCGTTATGATTTTTTCCGTCAACTAATGGCTCTTTCTCGTTGTTTCTGTTGGAAACTGATGAAAGCTCACATCTTTTGCTCTCAATCATGAATTCTGATGGTAACCCAATCATAAATTACTCTCAGTCCGTTTCTTTAACCGCTAAAATCACCTAAAGATACAACACCAACATCACAATCAATATCATCAAAATCCTCAAAGGTTTCAATATCCCCAAATTTCTACCATTCATGTTTCAATAGATTCTGGAGATCTTCATCCTAATAATTTCACAACAAGCACAACCCATCTTATACCTACACACTCAAATCCCCTATATCTTACCGGTTAAATAAATCTCAGGAATCTATCATTCACTCTGTTAAATGTACCACCTAAATTACTCCCAAAGTACTGGTGGAACCTTCACCCATCCGTTCAATTCTAGCTTATTTGCTGAAATCCAGCACTTATTTATCTTTCTATCCTATTCTAACTCAATAGAAAGAGGTCACGAACCACAACAACATTTCATTTTGATATATCAAAACTATAAACAGAATATCAAATTAAATCTCATTATCAAACCCACATTAACCCCAAAAAATCTTTTAACACCCATTCAAGCATTCTGAGTTCCAAAAAAAACCTTAAAAACTGATTCACACATAATAACATCAACAAAATATCCCAAAAAGCATTTATCAATAAATCCATCATTATAAGCACCTACCTCAGAATTTTCCCACTAAATTATACGAGCTTCAAGCATTAATCCAAAGGAGAGTTAACAACCGATTACCTAGCCAACTACATAGGTTGCTGCCGAGTGTGACTGATTCCCCTGACTTACAATTCGAGCAAGGCTCCTGGTAACAGGGGATGGAGTCCTCTGGTGTCGGGATATATTAACTCGATCGGGGCCGAGCTGGTGCAGGCTGAACCGAGAAAGCTGGATTGGATGTACCGAGTGCATTGTCTCTCATATTAACTCCACCTGCAAAAACCTGACGGACAATTTGGGCTACAGATGGGCACAATGAGTCAAGCACTGGAAAATGCATTGGTTCCTCATGATTCTGGGGCTGCAAGAATCTGAATGGCATGCCTAACCTCAGCAGGCAAAGTGGTAGACATGAATCCGATCCTACCTACTCAAAATCCAAATCCAAAGTCTTTTCCAGTAGCAAGTACCGGGTCGACTAGAGAATATCTCCAAAAAATATAACATAGTTTTTACGCCGGCTTGTCAAGCCTTGCACAACTTGCACTACGGCAAGCAAAATACTTGACGCTACCCGCGCCGCGATTGTTTATGGACCAGATTGTAAGTAATCACCGTTTTATGGGATTACGAATTCTCGACCATAAATGCGGATATGCTTACACCATGTCCCTGTTGCAGAAGCTACGGGGTATTTCCTCTTCACAATCCTGCCAACTGCAGCGCTACAGGGGTTTCCCCCCCTTCACAATCTACAGGGTTGTCTTTACGTGTTCGCTGATTGGGTGGCAAAGAAATTGACGAAGAATATAGAAAAGTGGTTTGTTAGTCGTCGTACCTGAAACCTACCTCTTCCACGCGTATCGTCGCCCTCCATGTCTGTCTGTCCAACGCCTGCTCTGTTGAGAGATTTCTCTTGCACATGTCCTTCTTTACGCACTCATCCCAAGTTAGCATCGGTCGTCCTCTACGCTGCATCCTTCCGTCCGCGCGCCTAATGCAACCTACTCGCACCGGAGCATCATGCGGTATTCGCTGGAGATGCCCAAACCAGCGGAGCCGATGCTGGGCGAGCATCTCCTTGATTGGATCTACCATAAGTTTCTTGCTTATGTACTCATTCTTGATACGGTCATGCCTCGTATGACCGCATGCCCACCTCAGCATCCGCATCTCGGTACTCTTGAGCTTCATAGTGTCCCGATTGTTCGTCGCCCAACATTCCGCACCATATAGCATGGTAGGCCTGATCGCTGTTTTGTAAAACTTACCTTTAAGCTTTAGTGGAACTTTGCAGTCACAGATGATGTAATTTTAAATAGTGGTAAGAATGAGTTCGTAAGACTTGTGAAAGCTAGATTAGTTTAAACTAAAAGTAGAGAAAATTTTAATCCAAATTTGTTTTTTTTTGAGTGAAAATAACCAAGACACTAGATTCCACTATTACACATGAATAAATGATGATAAAAATTCCAAAACTCTAATTATTTTTAAAATCTCTTTTTCTTAACTCACAAATTATCAAGCATATTCTCAAACATTAATTGTATCCCTTAAGCATAGATTATCTAACCAAAGCATAACCTATCTAATTGAATCACAACTAATTAGGAAAAATTATGCAAATAATTAAAATTCTGCAAAGCAGTAATTTGAGTGAATTATAAATTGCAAAATTAGAGAAAAGTAAAATAATTACCAATTATTCATGCAACAATAGCTTCCTCCATGCCTTGGTTACGCGAGAATTAGCTCATCATTATCATGGAAATATGCTCAAAATTCATCTTTATTAATGCTCAAAAATGGTTCTCAAATGATGAAATAGGAGAAAAATTGATAAAAACCGGGTTTGTAACACTTTTGTTCGTTACAAACCGAGCTGTTACAGAGAACGATAAAAATGAAGTGTTGTTGACATTGTTGCAATACGACCCACAAACAGTTGTCGTTGTCACTGTTGAAGAACGACGGTTACCTTGCGTCCAATGTTCTTCGTGTTCTTCACAGCAGCAGAAAATGGAGTTATCCTGCAACTTGATTTCTCGACTCTCTGGTTCTTCCTAACTGCTCCCAACTCTCTCTATAAACTCCCCCTCTTCAGTGAGACCCCAATCAACCTATTTATATCAATCAACACGTAAAAATCTTGCTAATAAATCCAAAATATTTTCTTTTACTCGGGGATGATATTTACGTGATTCTTCCCCTGTTTATCTCCTCCACGCATCTGTTTGATCTCCACACACTTCTTGCACGCTGAAAATGTGTTAAACTCGTTCTAATCTCCACAAAATCTTCCACAAAATCTTCTCAACACGTGAAATACTCGTTTCTCCCTGTTTTCTTCTTGCGGATTATTCAGCCAAATTCGGTCGAACCTAAAGCCCAAAACATGTTTATTAGGTCATATAACAACTACCCATAAGAAATCAGCCCTTTAATCTCTTCATAACATCATCAAAAATCGATCGAACCAACTGCCAGTGAAATAAAAAAAATTCCCGCCAAAAATCCATTTTCAAATGATGAAGGTGAAGTGCCCTGAATCCAAAACTCGGGTGCCTTTAACAGCTCGGCTGCCTTGGGGGTGCCCTTATCCAATTTTAGGGTGCCTTTAGTAATTTTGGTGGGTGCCTTTAACACTTTTTTCTGGGGTGTTTCCAACATTTTTTCGGGGTTCCTCCGGTGTATTTCTGGGGTGCTTCTGGTGCATTTTTGGGGTGCCTTTAGTACTTCATCCTGGGGTGTAAAACACCACTTAACGAGCCAATTCCGTCGCAAGAGCTTATTTCTCTAAAAATACCTACAAAGAAATAAAACACAATAATAAGTACAAAAATGGGTACTAAAAATATATACAATAGAGATGAAAATAGACACATAAATGCGTCTATCAACAGAGGACGCCAGAAGCCAGACGCCATTTCCCCCAGCCAGATTGAGTTCGATGTCGAATATCCTCCTCGATTCCCCCATCACTTTTGAGCCACGATCCCAGGTAGCGAAATGATTCTTTCCTAGGTAAAGGTTGTCCATCCAGCCAAATGTCCCCTTCAACTGTCCCGGAGTCGCTTAGATCGCACTTCAAATACTCGGTTTTGGTTCTACTAAGTTTTAAGCCCTTCGATTCTAGTGTGTGGCGCCACAATTCAAGTTTTTCCTGTACATCTTTCTTTGATTCTATGATAAGCGCCACATCGTATGCAAATAGCATGCACCAAGGGATCTCACCCTGAATGTCTCTTGTAACTTGATCTAGCACCAAATCGAAAATAAATGGGCTTAAGGATGATCCCTGGTGTAGCCCTATCCTAATCGAGAAATCGCTTGATACTTCTCCGCTCGTCCGGACACCAGTAACTGCACCCTCGTACATATCCTTGATTAAGTTTATGTACTTCGGTGATACCTTCTTCTGCTCGAGAGCCCACCATATTACCTCACGTGGTATTTTGTCGTAAGCCTTCTCCAGGTCGATAAAGACCATGTGCAGGTCCCGCTTTTGCTCCCTGAATCTTTCCATAAGTTGTCTAACCAGGAAAATCGCCTCCGTGGTCGATCTTCCCGGCATAAAACCAAATTGGTTTCGTGAGACGCTGGTTTGTCTTCGTAACCGCTGATCGATGACACGTTCCCACAGCTTTAGTGTATGACTCATCAGTTTTATTCCCCTATAATTAGAGAAGTTCTGAATGTCTCCCTTGTTTTTAAATATCGGGACGATCACGCTTCAAAGTCACTCGTCCGGCATTCGGTTTGACCGGAAGATGTTATTGAATAACTTGGTCAGCCAAGTTATCCCCTCATCTCCTAGGCATTTCCACACCTCAATCGGGATTGCATCCGGGCACAAGGCCTTCCCTAATTTGGTCCCTTTCAAGGCCTCCTTGACTTCACTCTCGTGGATGTTACCGACCCTTACCTCCTCGAACGATTCCACATTCTCGGCAGCGCCCTCAATGGTGGAGGGTTGTGTATCGCTTTCTGCATTGAAAAGATTGTCGAAGTAGTCTTTCCAACGGTCCCTGATTTCAGCGTCCTCCACCAGTACTCGGTCGTCTGAAGCCTTAATACATTTTACCTGTACAAGGTCAAGGGTCTTCCGTTTGCGTAACCGTGCAATCCTGTATATGTCTTGTTCTCCTTCTCTAGTGTCTAGTTTACGGTAAAAGTCCTCAAAAGCCTGACCCTTTGCCACACTTACCGCTCTTTTCGCCAGACTTTTCGCCATCTTGTAATTCCGTTGATGTTCATCGGTTTCAAATGCTTGGAGCTTCCGGAAACAATCTTTCTTGTCCCTGATTGCTTGTTGCACTTCCTCTAACCACCACCAGGATTCTTTTGGATCCCTCTTACCACTTCCTATTGCCTGTCCAAACACTTCCACCGCTAGCTGTCGAATCCGGCCAGCCGTTTCTTTCCACATTTGATCTGGTACACCATCCTCGCAGAGCACACCTTCCGAGAGCACTTTTTCTTTGAATGTTCGCGCGGTATCTTCCTTGAGGTTCCACCACTTAGTTCTTGGTGTGTTAGCAGTTTTCTTCCGCCGGTAGCGAGTCTTGATATAGAAGTCTGCTACTAAGAGTTTATGTTGGGTCACAACATCGTCTCCTAGTAAAACCTTGCAATCGAAGCATTCTGGCCTATCATCCTTCCTAGCTAGGATATAGTCGATTTGAGTCTCGTGCTGGCGGCTTTTATAAGTGATCAAATGTGAATCTATCTTCTTAAAGATAGTGTTTGCGATAAAGAGATCGTATGCCCCTGCAAAATTCAGAAAATCCTCCCCCCAATGGTTCAAGGTGCCGAACCCAAATCCACCATGTATCCTTTCGAATCCCCTACCGCTTGAGCCAACGTGTCCGTTGAAGTCTCCTCCAATGAACAACTTATCGTTTTGTGCGACTCCATTTACCATTTCGTCTAGGGAGTTCCAGAAGTTTTTCTTTTCATCCTTGGTAGTACGTTCATGGGGTGCATACGCACTGATAACGCTAATGGCCACTTTGCCTAAAAAGAGTCTCACGAGGATGACCCTATCTCCTTTCCTTTTCACTTCTACCACTCTCTCTGCCAAGTCCTTATGAATTAGTATTCCTACTCCGTTTTTCTTCCGACTTTCGCCCGAAAAATAAAGTCTGGAGCCGGTTCCGTCCACTTCTCGAACTTTCGCGCCCGGCCATTTAGTCTCCTGAATGCACAGGATATCCACGTGCCTCTTTCGCGCCACAGCGTCCATCTCGGTCAGCTTCCCACATAACGATCCCACGTTCCAGCTTCCTACGCGAATCCTAGTTGAATCGACTAGCGTCCTTACTCCTCGCACCCGTCGCGGTGCATGCGAGGACCCTACTATCCTATTTGTCATCACTACATCTGGGCGTCGACGTAGCGGTCCTCGATTATTTGGCACCAGACCCGGGCAGGCCGGCGCGTCACAAAAGATTTTTGAAAATTGAGTACGGGGTGATGACCCAGCCCTTACTGTGTACTTATGACCTCGCCCGGGATCCGGCTCAGCGCGTCTCTTCTGCTCGTACGCGCCCACGTTTAATTCATTAATTGCCATATTCATAAAGGTTGACTGGTTTCACAATGGCTTCGTCATTACCAAAAACCCGCTCCTTTTATCCTGGCTTGGGTACAGGCTGTCCGGGGAGAACAAACAAGCGGAGCAAAGAGTAACCGGATATTGCTTTTCAAGCCATGATGGTAACAAGTCTCCCCTCTTATTACCTTACTGGGTTCACCATAACCCGACATAGGGAAGGTGTTAGTCAGTTCCCTATGGGGTTTAGAATACCGTCATTTGGTCCTTGTCTTGTGTGGGGAGCACACCCAAAACGAGGTGATAGGGTTTGGTTCTCTAAGATTACCCGTCATTTGGTCCTTGCAATGATCTATCCCCATCACGATGAAATTTTCGAAGATTACCCGGGCCTGTCGGCCAAGGCTATATACTCGTTGAATACATCAGTGTAGCGCGCGTGCGTCCCAGAACATCTAAGGGCATCACAGACCTATTATTGCCTCAAACTTCCGTGGCCTAAACGGCCATAGTCCCTCTAAGAAGCTGGCTGCGGAGGGAATCCTACCTACTCCAACAACCACAAAGAGATCAACAACCACTGCAACACCCTCATGCACCTCAAATGGACCAAACCAGGGATGCACTGCATATAATTTCCATGTGTCATCAACGGTTTGGTAGGGGTTCGCCAGGCTTTTACAATAGTGCAACACAAAAGCGACGCACGAGAACCCCAACAACAAGCTACTGTGATGGGAACTCTCTCATAGAAAAAAATAGTAACTTAATATCGTGTCAACCGATATTTAAATGGTAAGAACAGATACTACACTTGATCTTAGCCAAAAGGCCAAGAAAGGTATGTTTTTCCCAATTCCACCTTCTACTTGCATCCCTCAGGGTTAACTAGTATATGTGGGGATGAAAAAACATACTTTCACCCCCACCTTGGGTATGGTGAGTTTAGATGAGTCCATTGGCATGGGATGACTCCATTTTAGAATAGAATTGGCTTGCTATGCAGGTTATGAGATATAAAGTAATATAATTAGCGAACTACGACTCAACGAGAACCCTCGACTAACATGGATACTTTCATCTGAAGGTTTTGTTTGTTTCAAGGCAAGGGATAATGCATTTGGGTAAACTATCTTATCTACATTTATAACTTAATTAATGGATCTGGTAAGTTGCCATCCTACCACTGATGAGTACAAATTTGCACATGCTTTGAACTTCATTAACTCAAGTGCGCATTGATGATATAAGTTCACCGATGAGGGTTCAGGATTTTTCGTTTTTTTGAGTCTGTACTACTTCTGAATATCATTAAATCGAGCAAAAAAACATTAGGCCAAGCATTATGGTGAAGGATTTCGCTTCGTTATAGCTTAATTGTAGCAAAATCCAACTATTATAGTCTTCTGTGTCGCTTAAATGTAGTGGTATCCCTTAACTACACTTCAAAGTGGATCAGATTTGATGCGCCTAGCTAATCAAAAACACACGGAAACTGATTTTCAATGGATATTGAGTATCTCTTTCTAGTATCTACTCTTTTACACTAAAACTTCTCTTTTTCACTATTTTTATTTACTAAAACTTTTTTTTTCTTCTCTTAATTATCTATTAACCTATACAAATACTCCAAAAAAAAAAAAAAAAAAAAAAAAAAAAAAAAAAAAAAAAAAGTAAAAATCACAATTTCCATGTTGTTCAGCTAAGGGATAGCGATGCGCCTTAGCGAGGTTACCTTGATAATCATTTCCCTTAGCTTCAAATAATCTATAGCTAACAAGCATCCGAGACCGTGGTGCCTGGCCTTGGAGTAGACAACATAGAGTGAAATCGCAAAGGTAGCTTATCAAGAACAAAAGAATCAAAGTGGAGCGTCATGATGAGGGAAGGAAGACGTGTATATTTAAGTGAAAGGGGTTTGAAGAATGTCAACCATAATGATATTGAACTTGGTGGTTCCATAGGGTAACTAAGGTGCATGAGCATGGGCCAGGGGATGAAGTAAATCTATCCATCGATAAGTCGTGGGACTCTAAGATGATACTTTTTTTTTTTTTTTTTGGTTTTTTTTTTTTTTTTTTTTTTGGTATAATCATGCAATTCATAAAAAATAAATAAAAAGCAAAAATCATTAGCAATAGTTTACGATTACAATTAAACTTAAGTAATCTCAGAAGACAAAACAATAGTTGGAAGCCCAGCAACAAGCTGGGCTCCAACCCCCTTCTGAATAGCTACACCTACTCCGTGAAACAAAAAATTGCCTACTTTGGAAGTTGAATCATGCCTAGTAAGAAAAATTTTCAGTCTCTTTAAGAAAACCAAAAACTCATCACCAAGCTCGCCCAAAGTCGTGAAAGCTAAGGTACCAAAGCAATAACCATGGCTAGAACAGATGTCGAGGTATTTGTTACGTTTACGATCAACAACACGAGAGATGGCCACACCTGGCGAGAAGGTCTGCACGCCATTACCAGTGAAAGGACAAACACCGGTATTCAAAAAGAAGGAAACAAAAACTATCCAGCAGTTACATTCCAGAGAGAAACTATGCTGGATGGGAAATTAGAGATTGTCCACTCATCCTGGACTTTGTGAAGTAAAGAATAACTTGCTAAAGCATGAGCTACAGTATTAGCTAGCTTGGGATTATAGTTGAATCTGCCGCTGTTAAACTGGTTGGCTATCCTTTTCGTGTCATCTCTTAGCTTCCATAATCTCCATGGTGAAGTTCTTGTCGTGCCATTCATACAATGCACCACCACTTAGTTGTCACCTTCAATGATAATATTGTTTAAGTTTAAGCTACTGCAAGCTCTGCTGCAAGGAGGAAACCATCTTCTTTAGCATAACTCACCATGTCAGAGCTTCCTAGCCTTGTTCTAGCCCCTATATTATGACCATGACTATCCCTGGCTACAATAGCACAAGCATATAATCCATTCTTCCATGCAACATCGACGTTTATTTTAATGTATGGATCTTATGGAGGGGACCAAGTTGCCATTAACTCTGAGTCGGGAGGGGTTCTCGATATTTCCATCTCTTCACTATTCATGGTAGAGTTAAAGTAAAGATTAAACCAATGGAAGGCTAATTTGAGAGTACCTTGCACGTTTGGTGATTTTTTTCTCGAACACCTTGAGGTTTCTCACTTTCCAGATCGCCCAGCAAATTGCCATTCCTAGAGAGGATGAGTGCTCATTATCATCATTTGTGACCCAACTTCTTACCAGATGAGAGAGATCAACAGGAGAGTTTTCTTGTAATCTTAGCCCCAGTGGGGATGCAAACCACACCGCCTGAGAAAAAGGGCATTGGAACAGGAGATGGTGTACTGTTTCCATTTCAGAGTTGCATATAACACA
The DNA here is from genome assembly GCA_023531105.1 of Papaver atlanticum. Classification (NCBI taxonomy): domain Eukaryota; kingdom Viridiplantae; phylum Streptophyta; class Magnoliopsida; order Ranunculales; family Papaveraceae; genus Papaver; species Papaver atlanticum. Next base: position 2,684,133 of record JAJJMB010004170.1, on the reverse strand, counting down.
TTCTGTTGGAATTCCTGTCACATGCCTTCCAATACGTTCAGCTATGGCCATACCATTATGCATATCCCTCCATATAAATGTTTTGATTTTTGGAGCCACCTTTTTTATTGCCCAGAATTTTTTCCATGGGAAAGTATTTTCTCCCTGACTGGATGATTCTCTATGTTGCTGTAGTAATAATTTCTGGAAAGATTGGGAAGTAAACTCACCATGTTCAGTTAGCTTCCAAATAAGCTTATCATCAGTTGTTGAGTTGATTGGGGTTTGGCCAATGTGAAGAGCAGTGAACCCATCCACCTATTGAAGAATAGTTTCCATGTTCCACTGTCCTGGTACTTCACTCATGAGTTGATGAACTTTGGTAATTGAAGTGCTTCCTTCTTCGGTTCTAGTTGGTGTAGCTCCATGGAGAGACGGTATCCATGGGTCTGAGAAAATCTGTATGTTTTGGCCATTTCCTACCAGCCATAAACAACCCTTTTTCAGATCAGTTCTACTGTCAAGCATAGCCAACCAAGTTGTAGAACACTTCCTTTGCTTGTTGACATCCCAGAAAGATATATTTAGCTCTTAGTAACTTTGCCCAAAGAGAATCATTTTCATGTAAAAACCTCCAAGCCAATTTTGCGGTTAATGCATGATTAAGATCAGATAGAGATCGAATGCCCATTCCTCCTTTTTCTTTAGGTATATTAAACCATTCCTATTTAAGGAATTGCATCTTCCTTGTATCCCTGTTATGACCCCACCAAAAATTCCCGATGATCTAACTGAGTTTATTGAGTTTATTGACTGATCTTTAGGGATGGTTTGGGTAGCCTTGTAATATACAGGGATCAAAGCAAGGACCCTGTTATGACTCTAAGATAATGCGATCAAGGATTTGGAAATTGGGAGTCATGAAAAGGATTTAATGAACTTTAGAAGGGAATGTTTGTAAATATGATTTGGGCAAAATGGAAAACTTATATCACCTAGCTGGCTAGCCAAAAGGCTATGAGACGCCTTTTTTTTTTCTTTCTAATGAACAGGTGTAGTGAATTAGACTAATGCAACACTTTTGTTATCGACTCCATGATAAAATTTTGCTTGGTAGAAAAGGGGTAATTTTATAGAATACAAATGAAGACAAAAAGACTGAGATGTGATCATGAAAATTGAACTCATATCATTACAAGTTCACAACTTCGTTACAACTTCGATGAGGGTCCTCGTGAAAGCTAATAAACAACGATAGATTTTTATGCAGACCCAACCGGTAGATATATTGGACTCTACAGACAAAATCATTTACAACCAGACTTGTGTAGTGTAATGATACTCTTTTACAAGCCATTATCGACCCAATTTATTATAAAGCAAATTCAAATTCCACCAACATCCGATTAAGCAACTTGTTTTACACATCAATGTCGACTATTGTTTACATACGTTGTTGCTTCGGCACAAAAAGTTGATCGTTAATTTTGAGGGAAAAATACCATAGCAAAAAGTATAAACTTCTTATCGACCATTTATATATAATCCGATAACAATTTTTTTGGTTAATTAGCCTTTGAATTTGAATTTTTGGGTCTAAAAGACAAGTAAAAGTTAGGCAATGGTTAAATAGCCGGATTCCTTAATATACTTTTCTAACATCCAAAAATGGATATTTCACCCAATGTTGTAATTAATTTTTTAAGTAGCTGACAAGTATGTCCTTTAGAGGGTTGTGGATATGCCTAGAGCACATGCTCGGATTCTGGACCCCATAAACCTAAAAATCTTCCTTTCTTCCTCACGCAGAAGCTAAGCTCTTAGCTTCGTCGTTCCTCTCAAACCTTCTTTCTTCCTCCATTAATATAGAGACAAAAACATTCAAAATATCTCATTTCCTAGATGTAACTTGTCAACACTAAAGATCTGTGTTTCACTTATTAAATTTGATGGGTAATTAACAATCATTGATTGCACCCGTTAGAGATTGTAGCTGAGATGAAGAAGGTGTTGTTCTTTTTGTAATTGAGTTGGAGAGATTCATTTATTAGAGAGGATTTTGAGAAAAAAATTGTTAAAGATCTGATCTTTGATAGTTAATATTTCATTTGGGGTGGGTTTGGTTTGGGAAAATCACGGGGTAAAAGTTGACAATAAAGATTGATTTTTGGATTCTTGAGAAGAAAGATTGAAAAATTACAGGGATTTGTTATTGGGGTTTGTAATTACAACATGACTAGTGCTTAAAAAAATTGATTTTTCTGATGAACATATATATATTTGTAAATGAAGATATAGAGTGGGTAGGGGAGTACTAGCACCACCAGTTGCAAGGCTACAACAACATCTCACGAAGTACACAAGATGCTTGAAATAATTGTAATGGTAGGGGATTAATTGTTGGAGATCATTACTAGTGATTTTGGTTATATATAATTTATTACAGGTGGTAAGATAAATCTAGATGCATCCACAGAATATACAAGATGCACCCGAGTGCATAATGTATATATTGATATAAAAATGGGTTCTGGCCTAGATGCACCCGGGGGCATAATCCATATTAAATTTGATTTTTTTGTTGTTTCTCTTATTTGTCTATTATAATACTTGTATTTAATTGATGTTTTAATGGTGAATGTGATGGTAATGGTTGGGGATTTATTTCTCGAGATCGTGAACTAGTGATTTTGGTTATGCATAATATACTGCAAATGATTAGTAGGATAAACCTAGATTTACCCGCGAAGTACACAAAATGCACCCGAGTGCATAATGTATAATTCTGACAGGAAATAGGTTTTGGTCTGGTTGCACCCGAGTGCATAATGTATATCTATATCTATATCTATATATATTTTTTGTCCCATAGGAAAAATGCTTTGGCCAGGTTGCGCCTGGGCGCATAATACATATTCTTATAGAAATAGATTTTTCCAGGTTGCACCTGGGTGCATAATACATATTTTTATATGAAATAAAGTTTGGCCAGGTTGCACCTGGGTGCATGATGCATATTTCTATAGGAAATAAATTTTGGCTAGGTTGCACCTGGGTGCATAATGTATCGTCTGCCTAGTTAAATTTTTTTTTTTGAATTTCATATCAACAGTAGATCTTGTTTTGTAGAGATTTTTGAGCCCTTTCCAAAAATATAAATTTTTATTAAAATCCGACTTATATTTGGGAAGTTAAAACATTTATAGCGATTAATTTTAAATTGGAGAGAGAAAATAAATAGGAGAAAGAAAATGATATAATAAAGATAAAATTTAAAGTAAAGGGTATATATGACTAATTTTTTTTATGTATTTTTCATCTATGCCCATAATTTGCTTGTCCATTATTCCTGTACTTTATGGTTTGTGGTCGTATGATCCATTCTCAGAATCCAATAATGACAAATTTTTGTTTTGTTCATATTATTTGTATTATGATAAAAGATAAATTGTGATAGTTCAAACACAAACATTCCATCTTACACTTATCCAATCATTACTATTGTCACTTCTCTTGAGTGACTGAGTCTAGAAATTGCAATCATTTACCTAGACAATGCACACAAGTACGAACCTAGTCGTTGAATCGGCTTTCCGGGAGGTTGTATTCAGTCTTCGATGTATTGAACCCAAAAATGGGTTGTATTTAGCAGGGGCGGAGCCAAGGGTTGACTAATCCTGGCTCTAGCCCCCCTAAAATCACCAAAATCAAAAAATAGCCCTTGATTTTATAATACATTTTACATTTAGTCCACCTAATCTTTCAATTTAGCCCACTAATGTATGCATAACTTTTTTTTAGTCCCTTCATTTTCAAAGTCTGGCTCCGCCACTGGTATTTAGTCACCGCAAAATGAAGAACAAAAGCCTCTTCAAGAAAACACAGATCTCGTTATAAAGCCAGAATTGATAATGGGAACAGTTTTACTTTTGCTCCTCAATTTTTTATCTTGGCACACACGCATCTTGCCGGTGTCACTGTAGTACAGTGGTAAAGTTACTGGGTGATGATACCAGTAACCTGAGTTCAAAACTCACCAGCACCAAATTCTTTACCGATTAAAAAAAAGAAAGAAAAAGAATCCGTTTTGACAATGTCCGAAAATCAGTTCATTGAACATTTTTGAATTTTGCAATGTTCCCATAAGGTTTAGTCACCTCCACCAAAAGATGGTGCTAAAGATATTTGCTGCATTTGAACGGAGCTATCCAAGTTGGTCAGGAATCTAACTCTCAGTGCATCTTAGTGGCCTATACTATTTTATTTTAATTTTCCAGCAACTTTTACACATAGTGTTCCCATTTGGCCGGGTTTCACCCAAACCGACCGTTCCGCTTCATTGTTATGTTACTTTTCCTCTTTCGGGAAAATATGGAGTTTTCTTCTCTTCTTATTGCTTTCAAATTGAAACCCAAAATTACCGAGTCCTGGTGATAATCAGTGCGACTACTACAAATCCAGTGAGATCATGGAGAACGAAATTTCTAACCTTGAGAGACCGAAACCCTAGCTTCTCCTCAATCATCCCTCTCTTTCTCACCTTCAAAATCTCGTTTTCTCTCATTCTCATTGCTTAATTGAAGCTACTGGCAGAAATCTTTGGAAAAGAAATCCGCAAACACATCATTCGGATGGTAATCACCGAATCAGTCTTGCAGCTTAGTATTCATTCTGTTTTACTTTGGATTATCAAATTTTCAAACTTATATAACTTTTGTTCCCGTGTTTGTTGTTATGCCTCAGAGACATTCTGTCAGTATGGGGATTCATGTAAATATTTTTCATCCAAAGGACCAAAGCCCAGATTACAGGAGTTAAGGTATGGAAATTTGAATAGATTTGTGACTAATTGGGGTTGATAGTTAGATATTGTTAGTCAAGGTGGGGATGTACCTGTTATAGTTGTGTCATTAGGTATGGTAACATCCAACTGTGCCTAAGGAGTATGTAAGCTCTCTTGAGATGGTCTGTTGATTTTTGTTAACTATATCTATCCCTTGGCCGGCATTACATATTGTATGAACTAAGTACCTTTAATGTTTGGCTTTTAGCTCTCTAACCAGTCCGACTCCCAGGCCTTAGTTCACACTTCACAACGTAGTCAGTCTCTTGCAACTGACACTATATGTAGTATCAGCAGAGCACGTGCACTCCACTTGTGCAATGCAATGAATTTTAAATCCAAATAACTTGTTAGTTGAAGCACTTGTCTTGGAAATGAATCAATTGAACCCCCTTTGATAAGTTTTGGATCTATTTAAATTACGTTTACCAGAAAGATCAATTGAAATTCCAGAAAGAATGAGAGTTTAAGGTCAGACAGCTTTAAGTGCAGTAACCGTAATATGCTTGTTTCATATTACGTATGCTTGTGTGGTTATATACTTACATGCATTAAGATGAATTGTGCATGCAGTGTACGAATTTGTGGGCACCGTAGTTTTTTCTGTGGGTTGTTAACAGTTGTAATCTGGCCATAGTCTCACAGAGTCACAGTAAAGTGAAAAGTGCATATAACCTTGCATTAGATCTTTGGCAGTAAAATGCACTGTAAAATTACTCGAGCTTCTGTTGAAATGCTTACAAAGTAGAAACACAGAATTACTAAACAATTTAGGATCTCAACTCTCTTTTAATGTGAACTTGGGTTGTAGATATACTGATTTTATCTGTAATTCTTTGTATTTTTCAACTCTCTTCTAAATAAAATGTCTAATTCGTAATTTTTATTTGGATGCAGTCACAGATGGTTTATTCAAATGGTGCAATTCATACACTTCAAAATTATCCAAGAGGTGGGTGGGTATTTTTGCCGTGTTATAAATAATTTTTATCATTTTGAAGATCAGACACCTTAGGTTTACTCCAAAACAGTCCTTTACAGTGTTCTAAGTATCACCATGGCCTCAAAACTATTTCATATTTCTCCACTCCAAGCTGAAAGCCAAATTGAAATATCCCTTAGAGAAGCTTTTCAATTTCTTGAAACACAGTTAAGAGTCCCATTTTCATTAGATATACCTTCTCCATCAGAGTACTTGGAGCTCAATAGGGCTATTGTTTATGGGATTTTAACAGAACCCCACTTTGCCAATGTCCATTTTACTCATTTAAATGCCATTGTCACAGATGGATACACATATGCTTTGATTTTGATTTTGAAGCTAGTAAATGAATCCTATTCTAAACTTCTAGAACCAGTGAAACTAAATTTAATTTGGGCTACATCAAAGCTGGTTGAAGTTTCAGCCATTGGCATTGATAATCTGTTGGCTGGTTTGTCGAGACAAATAGTTGGGGGTGATATCAGTGATGGGAATTTGTGGTTATGCATGGAATTGCTTGAGCTTTGCTTGGACAAGTTCGAAATTTTATTAGAAGAACCTCTGATTCTTACAAGCGCTTTATATACATATCTTCGGTTATTAGCTGACCATTGTAGGTTATCTGGTAATCAGAAGTTAGAAAACTTGAAAAAGTTGGAGATTATTTTTTGTGTTAGAATGTTGAGGAAGCATTTTCAAATATGTTTACGAATTGGGAGGGATTTAGTTCGTCTTTTACAAGATCTGGTTTATGTTTCAGAGTTTCGCGCTATATGGAAGGACTTGGTATCCAATCCGCTTGAATTCAGAACTCCAGAGTTTTCAGATATCTCACAACTATATTGCTTAAGAACATCAAGCAGATATTTTTTACTTAGGATTTCACCAGAGATGGAAACCCAGTTGAGGTTCTTACTGACCCACGTGAGATGGGGTCATCAGAAACATTACCAGGAATGGTTTGCAAGGAAATTCTTTTGCAGGGATGAAGGTGAGAATTTTATCTCTGACATTGTTAGGTTTATATGTTGTGCTCATCACCCACCTAATGATATTATCCAGTCTGATTTGATTTCGCGATGGGCAGTTATTGGCTGGTTACTCAAATGCTGTAGAAAAAATTATGTCGAAGCAAATACAAAGTTGGCCTTATTTTATGACTGGTTATTCTTTGACGAAAGAACTGATAATGTTATGAACATTGAGCCTGGGATCTTGTTGATCATGAAATCGATACCTAGATACATCGATATGACTCGGACCCTTGTCGAGTTCATTTTTTTACTCATGGATAACTATGATGTTCAGCGGAAGAATCTCACAGTTCGGGGTCTCTCAACAGCTTTTCGAGTACTTCTCAAGAAGGGAGTGGTTCAATCATTAGACGCTTTAACTTCTAGTTGTTTAATATCTCCCCTACTCAAGCAGAGGCTTGAATTTGTCGTTTCTGATTCAAAGTGAGAGTTTGCTCGCAAGAATATGTATACAGGTGTGTGGTGTGTAATCCTCCTAAATTGATCTTTTATCTCACTTCAGCACTATGACTATGAGTGTTAAATTTTATTTATGTTCTTATTTTAGTACATTAATTTCTGTTTTAGGCTACCTCGGATATAAAGCTTCTAGCGGAATCAGCCAAGAGCGGCGACGAAAATGTGACTGTCTGACCGATGTATATGATCGTACCTGTCATTTGGTAATATCGCTCACCTTTTCATTACCTTTACTTGAAGAAATGATCTGAGTTTGGAACATGAATTGAGTGGTGTTGTGAAGTTACTGTTCACAATAAATTAGTTTACGCTACATGTTTATGGAAATGTCTATGTTTTGGGTGTTTGGATTGCCCGTCGAATGCTGTTTATGTTGGACAACAATACATGTTTCTATCATCGTCTCATTTTATGATAACTATTCTTTAGGATTATGTATCAGTTAACTTCTCAAGCTTTGAAGATGAACTAATCTGGAATAAATTCCTTCCGTTGTTGCAATCAAGGTTGCATGAGAACCCATTTCTACAATCTCACCTTTTTCCATCACCACAATCATATCTGCGTTCTTTACTGTAGAAAGCCTATGAGCAACTGTTATTTGGGTCGTGGTAGATTGTATTTCGCTGAGCTGATTTGCTTGCATTGATCCAAAAGCACTCATTACTACCTGTTCAGTCTCTGCGTCAAGTGCACTTGTTGCTTCATCTAGGAGCAGAATTGATGGTTTCTTTAATAATGATCTAGCAATGGCTATTCTTTGTTTCTGTCCTCCAGAAAGTTGGCATCCCCTTTCTCCTACGAGTGTATCATATCCATGCGGCAAAGTGCTAATGAACTCATGAATATTTGATGCAATTGATGCTTCAATAATCTCAGATTCAGATGCACCCTCATTTCCATAGCAGATATTTTCTCTGAGTGAGGAACTAAAAAGTAGTGGCTCTTGCTGCACTAAACCTATTTGGCTTCTCAACCATCTCAAGTTAAAGTCTCGTATATCTGTTCCGTCTATCAGAACTCTTCCTTCTCGAGGGTCATAGAATCTCAGCAAAAGAGCCAACACAGAGGATTTTCCTGCTCCACTCGGTCCAACAAGAGCAATTTTCAATCCCTGTTCAACCTGCAAACTGAAGTTTTGGAGTATAGTTACTTGAGGCCTCAATGGGTAGCTGAAACTAACTTTTTCAAACTCAATTCTTCCTCGGATTTTTTTGGTATTCGAAGTCTGTGCTGGTGTATCTGGCTCAATTTCAGATTTCCTGTTGAGGGTCTGAAATACAGGCTTTAGTACTCTGATTGTTGCGATGACGTTGGGGATTAACATCCATAGCTCTGTGATTGAAGGTACTGTTAGTGAGAATATCTGGTAAGATCTTATTCCATCCTCGAAACTTGATTGTTTCCTCTCCACCAAGACTGTTGTGTACCATAATGCAACGGCGTGGGCAATGTTCCATAGACAAATAGAGAACCCTTGAATCAACCCATACTTAATGCTTTGTTTCCTGCTCATCCTCAATGGAATTTCAAGTGAGAGCTCTGCTTTCTCGAGTATGTGTTCTTCATGGGTAAATGAGGCGATTGTTTTAATGTTGGTTGTAGATTCAGAAGCAAGAGCAACAAGTTCTTGATGCGCAGCTGCAGAGTCACCTGCAAATCCTTTAGCTGACTTGGCTTGAACAAGGCCGCCGATGAAGTGACAAGGCATGACAGCCCAAGCAACAAGGCCCATTCTCCAGTCAACGTACATGCTGACTGTGGTTGCTATTAGTATTGAGGAGATGCATTGGACTATAACAGACATACGGTCAGAAATAATGGTTTTGATTGTGGATGTATCATGGATGATCTGTGAGGTAAGTGCACCCGCACTGCATTTAGGTTTCTCAAACCAAGCTATCTCATTCCTTAGTATGCCTGCACATGCAAGGGTAGGCAAAATATGTTAGCTAATGCATGGCTTCAAGAAAGAAATTTGCAAATGACCTCGACTGACTGATGAATAGATAAGAATAGAAAAAACTAGATACCTGAATATAGTGCTTTTCTAAGGTTTGTCATGGCTGTCTCACCAACCACCCCGTAGAAGTAATGCTGCAAGATATGAGTAACCAAGGAAAGCATTCCTAGTAAACAAAACAACATTGAATACAACCCTACTTTTCTTTTTGCATCTGGCTTATAATATGCTACTCCGATTGTTATGATGAAGAATCCGAAAACAGGCTTTGAGATTCCTGAAAGAGCTGCTGCAACGGAACCTATCACAGTTTTTGTAATATCGATCTGTTTTAAACCAAACCAAATTTGAAAGAATAGCGACCCTTTGCGCATCTCTAGTGTCTCATGTTGCTTCACCAGATCTGTTGAATGATTTCTAGTGTCTTCAGATTTGCCAGCTTGATTGAAGTCTTCTGTTGACATCTTTTTGCCAGTAGTCATGGGTTCTTCAGCGGGAACCATATTCCTGTAGTTAAACAGTTTGGTGTCAGTAAAACTGAAACGTAATTTTTCTTTTGAGGTAAATTGATTGTGAGATGGGGGACATTCTTGATGCACACAACACCTTGACCCATGTGCTGTTGAGGAGAGACTCTGCATGTTGAACAAGTTATAGTAGAATTTGCTGGTAGTTAGCAATTCATCGTGGGTTCCTGTCTCTGCAACCTGTCCATTGTCAACCACAGCAATAATATCTGCATTAATGATGGTTGACATTCTGTGGGCAATCAAAATGACTGTCCTCCCCTGCATAGCTTTTTCCAGTGCATCTTGAACGAGCTTCTCTGACTCAGAATCAAGCGCACTTGTAGCCTCGTCAAGCAAAAGAATTGGAGGATCCTTGAGAATTGCTCTTGCTATAGCAATTCTTTGTTTCTGTCCTCCTGACAATTGCGCTCCCCTTTCGCCTACCTGTAACCTTTATGTTGTCACTGTGTATTTTGTAATCATTAGTAAGGACAATTGAGAATGGAGTGATATAATTGACCTACCGCTGTTGAGTACTGTTTTGGGAGTTCTGATATAAAATCATGTATATTTGCGATTTCTGATACCTCCTCTATCTGGTCGTCGGTTGCAATCATGTTTCCCATCTTCAGATTGTCCTTAATAGTGCCAGCAAATAGCGATGGCTCTTGGGAAACTACTCCAATGTTTCTCCTTAGGCTCTTTAGCGCGAGATTCTTAATGTTGTGATCATCGATGAAAATCTCACCTGCATTTCTACTTTTCTTATTTAAATTGATAAGCCTAAGCATATACAGCTTGAAGAAATGCTAAAGAAGTGCAGACTTCAGAGAAAGAGCTTCAGACCTTTAAGTGGATCATAAAATCTCTGCACAAGTGAAATAACAGTACTCTTCCCGCACCCACTACTTCCTACTAAAGCCACCACCTTTCCTGCAGGGATTTTCAATGAGAACCCTTGAAGAATCAGCTTGTCATTGCGAGATGGGTATGAATAGAACACGTCACATATCTCAATGTCCCCTTTGATCTTCGTAAGAGTCTTTCCTTTAGCTTCTGAACTTATAGTTGGTTTCTTATCTATCACTTTAAGAACTTCACTTCCTGCCGCTTTTGCTTGATTGAAAACTTGCATATCTGGCGCAGCATATGTAAGAGATCTGAAATTCAAAATAGATGCTAATATTTTAGATTCTTGAAGTGCAGATGCAGTCAGAAGCCTGAAGACAGTTGGAGAAGCTTTACATACATAGCCCCAAAAAGGATGCTCATCACTGCTGCTATTGTATCGCCTCCTTTTGCTTTCTTGCTGGAAACAACGATGGCTCCAATCCATACCATCAAAGCCCAAGAACAAAAGGTAACTGCCTGAAGCATACCCATTCCTACTCCTTTTACAAATGCCTCTCGCTTGCTCAGTTTGAATTGGTTTTCCATGCATGCTGTAAAGGTCTTGATAGCTGAAGTTTCTCCGACAAATGCAAATACAGTCTTGATTTGAGATATAGTCTGCGATAGAAAAATGAAAACCTCTGGCATAAATCACTTTGATTTTCTCACCTGAACAATATATTAGATATATGATTGAGTTGCAAAGATATTACCTGTTCCACCATTGATGTAGCTTCTGATAGATAAATCAACTTCACTGTTGAGATGTCATTCATCTTTTTGGTGTATATTGCGCCAATTATAAAAATTGTAGGAACCACCAACAAGGTGAGCAATGCAACTTGCCAACAGCTTACGAAAGCAATCAAGATGCCAACAAAGAAAGTAGCAGAACATGACAGAAAATGCCCCAGCTGACATCAAACACAGAAACATAAATAGGTTATTACTTAGACCAACCAAGAATTTGTATGCATGTATTAACTTACACATCGTGCTTATCATGCTCAATATGGCAGTGTTATCATTATCATACGATTACTTATACGATGTTTCCAGTAAATTCTTGAAATTTTCATTATTCAGAGAGTAGTTTCAGTTTACTAGATTCTGCAGAGTGCTCGCGTAATTGTGTTTTGATTTATGTGCAACTGGAATAGCAGGATGTTTCCTCAAAGAGCAAAAAACATTATGGACATTTACCTTCTCCCCAATAGCATCTTGTATGATACTCATGTGGTTAGTCATTCCAGCAATGATTTTCCCAGTAGTTAAATCAGTATCAAAAGAGGCAATCTCCTGACTTAAGACTGCCCTAAAATAAACCAATCTTAGACGTGCCAACTGCCGTTCACTGGCATACATCCAACATCCAATCTCTGCAAATTTAAATGCCAATTCATGAATAGCCAACTCCTGCGTATTCATAATTATTTAAGTGTTCAATTCTGTAGAAACATTTAGCATGCTTTTGAACAATTACTAAGCCTTTTTATGTAATGTTCAATTTGACATTTATGACAATTGATCTTCTTTCTTTTTGAGTTGCTAATTGTATTCTCATGGTTACTGGCAGAACGTTGACTTGAAGATTGAGCAAAAAGCTAGCGAATAGAGACATGAGAAATTCCCATGGACAATCTTACTGAACGCACACTAAACAGCCAAAAGTTCTTGAGCATGCAAACTTACCAAGGATTCCAGCAGGAAATGTAGCTATAGCCATGTACCAAACGAAAGGAATAACCTACACAGATAAGACATTGAGAAAAGAAAAGCCATCAGATGAGTTCTAAACATAGTTTTGTTTCTCAACCACTTTTACATTGAGTAGAAGAGATGCATATTTATTCAGGGAGCTGTCACCTTGTAAAGTGCAGTAACCATAGCATCAGTGTCATCTATGTTGTCACCAAATGCATTAAGAGCTTTCCCAAGTAACAAATATCCTATTGGTTGAGCCATGCCATGAACAACCGAGCCCAATGTACCCAATGCCATCAGAGTCCAATCTAGCGGGTCTGCATAACTCAAAAGCTTATGGAAAGGCAAAGGCCTAATTGCGGATTTCATCCTCTTCATCTCGTGCATTTCATCCGTGTTATCATCATCGTCTTCCTGTTGTGCATGCATGGGTTGTTCTGGTGTAGGTGCCATTATTTTAACATGCAATGCAAAAATTCAGTTAGTTAACTAGCAACTATTGATAAAAATAATATTGTGGTGTTATTATGTACAATGTTTATGTAAACAATGCGGAGAAAAGAATATGTGGGAGATATTCCTTTTGTTGATAAAAATAATCTTGGAATCTGTTTGTTTCTCTCTGGCTTTCATCTTTGTATTTTGTTTCACTTTCGTGTCTGTTTTGGGGTTCTCCGGTTAACTTAACTTTCAATGTCCTATGAGTTGTTTTAGTCACTGGTCGGCAGTCGGCATCTTTATACTCCCCTACTCTATATTCCCACTTCTTAACATCCAACAAATCATCAATGACTCCAAGGGCTGGCTTGCCTGAGTTCGAGTCACTTAATTACAAGCGGCAACACATTATTGCATTAGGGGAACCCCACCGTGTGTTTTTTATAACCGAGTTCACCCGTCTAGTCACATCAGGTTGGGTTAGACCTACCCGATCTTGGTCTAGGGCGCGTCATTTAACCTTTGGTTGGCAAAATTTAATACTCTCCCTTTCAGAAAAATTAATATTTTCATTTTTTTTTTTCATTTATACCTTAAAATAGACCAAACCGGAAAAATAAAGGTACCACTTTTTCTAAAATAGAAGTAGAAGTAGTACTATCTAGGACCTTAATTGATTTTTTTTTCTTCTAAAAACCACAAAACAAACTCAAATTAGGTTGATTCAGCATGGATTCCATAATGAATACCTATTATCGATTCTGCCAAGTCGGTGAGTCGACTACACCATTTATTTTCCTCCGTTACAATTCACACGTCAGATGAGACCTAATCTTTCCTCACTTTCATGAAATACAAGAAATAAATAACCTATTCGACCACTATTTTACTCGCAATTAACGGTAAAACACACTAATCAAGTCTTGGATTTCATCGACTATATATTTGGAAATGTTATTTTGTTGATACTCATTAAAAATTGAATTCAATTTCCTCCCCCATCCACAGGCAGTATGTTTTACTCATTAACATTTATAAAAAAAAATATTTGCTTTTGGAGAAAAGGTTACAAGGGAGAAATATTAGAGTAAAAAGAGTATAATGACTTCTTTTATGAACATGTTTTTATAGCTGTACGACTGTAATTTCACATTCATAATTTTTGAATTGTGATAAAAACGTAAGGTGTGATATTTTAAGCAAAAAAATCTACTTCACCCTTAATATTATTTATATTTTTTTTGTATCTTTTGAAGCTACACCAAAATAATGAGTCCATTTGAAAAATATATAATGGGTAAAATGTCGCACCAAAATGATTTTGTATTCGCATGTTTGTTTTCTTTTAGCTTTTTTGAAGCAAATTTTGTTGGAAACTTCCCTCAAAATAAATAGGCTAGCTTGAGGACAACAATAGCTGTCTCACATAAACTATTAGCTTCGAAGCAATTTTCAAGTGATCGAATGATCAATACGAAACATTCCGAGTCTACATCAAATGACTCTCTCACACAAATCATGTAAGATGTTACCAGGCGATTTTCACATGATCATCTTTTGACTTTCATCAAGAATATAAAATGAACTTGGTTAAAGCGAAAGCTTACCAACACATATTTCGAGAAATATGTAAGCGAGTTAAACTCAGCTCGAAATATCAAATGTGTATAATCGAAGTCTATATAGTTATACGACTTTTGTCTCAAATAGGAGATAGAGTAGATAGACTTTTGAGTGATAGATGAGTTCAAGTCTCTACATACCTTTTGCTGATGAAGTTCCACAAGCTCCCCTTAGTAGTTCTTCGTCTTCAATTGATGAACGTCGTGAAGTCTAAAGCTCAACTACACTTTCTATCCTAATCCGAGACTTAGCTGTAAGTAGACTAGAAATCAAGACTTATAGTTTTGGCAACTAAACTTGACAACAAGCTTGAGATAGCAACACTTACGAGTTCGACCGATCAGTGCTCTAACAGGTTGTGGTTGATTTGAGGAGAAAGAAGATGATTATGTTGTATATAGGTTAAAGTTCAGAATGAGCTTGATGATAAATGGTGGTGGCAGTGATTGAGATGGAGAATCAAAGATATGTGATGATATTTACTGTTACAGATGCAGAAGAAGAGATGGGTGATGGTCTGGTGGAGTTGTTGTTTAGGTTGATGTGAGTATTGCAGGTACAAAGCTTCTGAGATGGTGATGAAGCATGTGATGCAGATACAATGGGAGGTGGTAGCAGGTACAAGACTGTGTTGCTATTATGGTGAGGCAAGAGATTGATATGAATTGGGTACAAGAGCTGTAGAGAGTATGTTGTTGCATGTGGTGGAGAAATTGCAGGAGCAAAAGACCTAAAAGGAGTTCTGAGAAATTGAAGTGTGGGGTTTGCTGAAAACGCGGAGATATAACAACCACACCCAACTATTTTGTTCGGCAATTTGTATGAACTAAACTCCAATATAATTTTTAGAGCACAAAGTTAATTACTGAGTCTCAATCAGAATATATATTAAAGAGCTTTATCTATTTCTCAACACAATCAGTAAATCAAACAGAGAAAATCCATGAACCTGATTGTTATGAGAATAACTCGGATGGTACCAAAGACCAATGTCCGAGTGTCAATCAAGTCCTATCCAAAAAAACAAGGTTGGATTTATCAAATATGATTGAACTATGCACAACCTGTGATATTTCAATTATATAAACAAAATATAATGCGGAAAAGAAATAACACATACACCAGAAATTTTGTTAACGAGGAAACCGCAAATGCAGAAAAACCCCGGGACCTAGTCTAGACTTGAACGCCACACTGTATTAAGCCGCAACAAACTCTAGCCTACTACAAGTTAACTTCGGACTGGAATGTAGTTGAGCCCTAACCAAGTCTCACACCGATTAAGGTACAGTCGCGTTCCTCACACCTCTTCAATCTCGCTCGACCCTGCGCACTTGATTCCCTTAGATGATCTTACCCACAACTAAGATTTGGTACGACCCAAAGTCAAAGACTTATAAACAAATTTGACTCTCATAGATAAGTCTATTCTGGTTGTTGTTTGCGTCTTAAGATAAAGATCAAGGTGTACAAGAAACTCAACTAATAATCAGTATTATACTCCCGAAGAGCAGCCTAGAAGTATTAGTCCTCACAATAACCTAACTGATTAACATAAGAAGTTATTGCGGAATCACAAGAGTCTGAGACGAAGAACTGTTGTGATTATAGTAAAAGAGAAGAACATGTTTTTATCATATTGTCACTTGATCATTCATATCTTACCTATCGGAGATAAGTTTGGAGAAAATCTTAGAGAAGATTAAACTCAAAACGATAGGAAAAAGTAAGATCAGAATACGCAACTACAGAGAAAATGGTTAGATCTGGCTTAACGAATCCCAAATGAAGTCTTTAAGTCGTTAACCATAATAAAGGTTTTCAGGATAACTGTAAACCTGAGTTAAAGGAGAATCAACTCTAGTTTGCAAGTAGGACACACGAGAGTGTCGGGATTAGGTTTCCCAGATGCTAAAGTTCTCCCTTATATAGTCTTTTAAATCAGGGTTGCTTACAATCAAAGCTAAGATATCTTAGTAACAAAGCAATCGACATCGACCGTTACATGAACTCCTGATTTAAGATTCAAGCTAAGTTTGCTTTAGGTATGGGTGAACCGTATCTAAACGTGTATTACAAGTTGGCTCAATAATAGTAAATCGAAGTTAGACATATGAACACTTTCAACTTAGACGTATTCATCTAACACTTCTAGATCAAATATGATAATCAATCAATCATGATACATAATTAAATGAATGCTTTAAGAGAGTTGTTCAAATGTTCACCATCTCATAGAAATATCCATGAACAATATGAAGCATATTCGGTTTCGTTTGTAATTGTACAAAGTACTTATAAAAGAACCAATTCATGAACATAATGCCATGCACGGTTTGCAAAGAAAGTTTGTATACGTTAATTCGTTATAGTTCTAGGGACTTTAGTTCGCACACTGAGTTCACAAACGAACCTGAGTTCATAAGTATGAGTTATCATACTTACCGATTTTAGAACCTATCCACTGTGTTCGCAAACTGAGTACGTGAACCACAGTTCCGGACTTGCCTATTCTTGCCATTCGCAAACCACAGTTCCGGACTTTTTCACAGGTAAACCCGTTTGCAAACACAGTTCGCAAACAAGAGTTTCAGACCTGTCTAGTACTTCACAGTTCGCATACTAGGTACGCATACTGTGCTGAATCCAGACATTGGTAGTAGTTCTAAAACTCTCATTCAATTATTGAAACATCCTTAGAAGACAACAATGGTAATCTTACACATACCACTAGCTTCAAGCAATTTTCAAGTGATTAATTGATCAATACGAAACTTCCCAAGTTAACATCAAATGATTGTTTCACACAAATCATGTAAGATGTTCAAGGTAATTTTAACATAATCATCTTGACTTAATATCTAGTTTCCAGCAAATAAATTGTTTACAACTAAACTTTTCAACTTGATGATGAAGTTAAGCTAAAGCTAAAAAGCTTCCAATACGTATTTCGAGAAATATATAAACGAGATAAACTCGGCTCGAAATTTCAAGTGGGCATAACACAAAGTCTATATAGTTATACGACTTAGTCTCATTAGAAGATAGAATAGAATAGACTTTTGAGTGATATATAGATAAGTTTTAGTCTCCACATACCTTTTTTTGATGAAGTTCCTCCAAGCTCTTCAATAGATCTTCATCTTCAATTGGTGAACGTCGTGAAGTCTAATGCTCAGCTACACACTTTTATATTAATCCGAGACATAGCAATAAGTAGAAATCAAGTATATAGTTTTAGCTAAACTTGACAAACAAGCTTGAGATAGCAACGCTTGCGAGTTCTGTAACCGCATCTTTTCTGATGGTTACACCCAAGTAGATCTAAAGGCTATAAAAATACTAACATTCAAGATTCAAAGATAAACAAGATATAAAGAACATAAAATTAAAGATTGACACAAGCATATAACGTGGTTCGGCCATGGAGACCTACATCCACGGGAAAGAAGTTGTTTTCTTTATTGATTAAGGTCTTACCCTTGAACTACAAATATCACTTAGATTTCTCACTCTTTCTTTCTCTAAGTCTCTCTCTAGAATGCTCTATAGAAAAACCATCTAACATTACATGCCCATCTCATTCTACATGGACTGGTATTTATAGAAAAATTAGACTCGTGAAGGTATGGCCTGATCTCGCCGAGTTGATGGAGCTATCGTACATCTTCTCATTACTTCGGACGAGCTCTATACTACCCCTCGTGATGTCCTGCTCGGTCCTCCTTCCGACTTATCTCGCTTTGTGCATCATCGTGTTGCTCCTCCTTGGGGAACCTCGTGTTGCACCATCCTTGGGTTATAGTATATATCGTCCGAGCCTTCTGATGCGATGTAGATTCGCCCACACCTCTTTTGATCCTTTATTAAATGCATTCCTTTTTTTTATACTTGACCGCACGGGTTGATTAGACCAATCCTCACACGCGTATTTCATGTAGCGCTGTAGCAGGCGTCTCGATTCAGACGAAATCACCTTTTGGAGTATGATTCGATACTTCTAACTCATCACCTTATCATGAAACCATCCCTTGAGATGTTGACACATGGCGATCGGGTATTTTACCCTCACAATTTGCTCATTTTCTTCTTATCTTGCCAAGGGCACGATGGGAAGAGAACCTCGTAACCTCCCCGTCCTTTTCGCCACGTCTGGAATTCTTGCCACATCATCGCCTTTAATGTGTTTTTTACTTGTTGACTGGGGACGCCGGTTGCATGTCCAAGAAGTTATATCTCCTATATAATCTTCCTAGGATAGAGAAAACATGTTTTTATTTTCTTCTTTCTTTTTCACAGAGTTCAGAACTTTTGTTCTCTTTCTTCTTTATCTTTTGTTGTTCCTTTTTAACTCCTTGCCTGTTATAAAGCAATCCATCATGTCTAGGAGGGATTCTCCATCTCGAACTTTAAGACGGTAATAGCTTTTCCTTTTTTAAGGTTGTTTTAATCAATGATTCTTGTCATTGTTTATTAACTGCATAGTTCCTTCGGGGTCGCCATTGTTGTCTCCCTGTCTTCTTTTTCACTGGTTTTTTACAGTGTATATTTTGATTTCTTTCTCCTGTTCACGCTTTATAGTGCTGAGAAGAGACCTGCTAAACCTCTGAGCACTAGTCGTTCCTTCGGCATGTCTGATGTTGTTTTTTAGAGATGGTGAAGAATAAGCATCGCCTTCAGAGATTTCAAGTTTCTTTTGCCAGTTCGGCGGGTCAAACCGGAGTTTTGACTAAAAAGATCTTGGAAGATAATCCTTGCGGCCCCAACGAGATAATCGTGATGGTGGGTTAATTAGATGTAGGGCTTTGCCTTCCCTTGTACCGTCCATTGGATTCTTTTCAGTACGAGGTACTCTGTCTGCTTAATCCTCAGCGAGCCATATTTCAACCTAACGGTAATTTTTAACGCATCGTCCAAGAGGCTGCTCGGCGATGTAGAGGTAAGGTTACTGAGCATGAGCTGAACGAGTTTGTTCCTTCTCAAAAGGATTTGTATACTCCTGCGAACTTCGTGGAGAATTACTGGTGTCAGCAGTCCGATAAGTTTGATGGATTAGGGGTGGGCATTTCAAGATCTTGCCGAGCTATGAAGGGTCCCTTGCTTATGTCTGATATGGATCCTCCTAATCCCAGCAATCTTACCATTCATGAGACACACGACCCGAAGTTGTTCTTAGTTCCTCTTCGCGTTGTGGGTCCTTATAATTATGGCTGGGATGAGCTTGGCAACGTTCTTTTGGAGCTTCCCGAGGTGCACAACTATATGCCCCCTTGTAGGCCATGGGAGCTTAGGTGGATCATTCCTCGTAGGCATCCATCGTAAACCACCCGAGCTATTGGGGATACTAAGGTAGAAAATACTGTTCTAATATTTTAATGTATATATACCTTTCCCCTGTTTTATGCCTTAGCATTCGAATCCATTTTTTTTTTTGGACAGAGGATGAGGGTTGCTGATGGTTCTGGCCCATCTACTGCTCCTGTGAAGGTTGCAGAACATGCTTTGGATGTTGATATTGGTGCTATTTTTGGTGAGAATGAGATGATGGACCTTAGTGAAGGATTTTTTGATGATGTGGATCAGGCATTGTTGCATGAACCCATCAATCCCGATAGCACTATTACCATATCGGAGGTTGGGATACCCCAAGCGAGTAATCTCGCTGATAAGGGTGTTCCCTCCGATGAAGGTGCTCGGGTTGAAGTTGGTGGTGGTGTTGTTACTGGTGTTCCGAGTGCTTTTACTGGTGGTTTTCCTTCTGCTCCAGCGGTTCCTTCTAGTTCGTCTCGCACCATTTTTGGTGAAGGATCTGAGGCGATGGCGGTGTTATGCTCGGATAGGTATGCTCGGCTGAGCGAGGACGAGAAAGCTCGTATTTTCCGCTCAGCAACAACTTGTGCAGGCGGTATGTATTGACACTTGACTATGTTTTAATAGTATGTATTTGTTAGTGCCCCACTAGAGCAACAATCTGAAGGTTAGCATGCTGTCCGAGACTCGTGTTGCTAGGAGATGAGTCGGAGATGTGGAGCGCGAGAACCAGCAATTGCGTCTTTCTGTTGAGATGGCTAAGCAAGAGGCCTTGTCTTTTCGTCGGGATAAGAAGGAGGTCGAAGGTATTTATTCTCTCATTTGTTTAAGTTTTTCAACTCCGTAGTAGGTTCTAGAGTTCTGAATTAGTCCCTCTATTGGTAGCCACCGTCAAACATTTGGGGGAGAAGATAGATAATAATGGTCACAAGCATGCTAGGGAACTTTGCAACCTGAAGCTCGATGTGAGCTATCGTCAGTGTAAGATTGATTCTTTGGAGAATGAGGTTGCTCAGTTGCAAACTGATGTGGATGTTCACCGAGATCGCATTGTTGAGCTTCGTGTGATGTTAGATAAAGTTAAGCAGATGGCTGTAGCTCGCTCGGATGAGATCAAGATGCTCTAAGCTCAAAAAGATGGGCTTATTGAGTGGCAGTCCGATCATCTGCCCCAGCTAGCGCAAGCATAGGATGATGGAGAAGAGCTTGCTCGTCTCAAGTGAGAATTTTTCCATCTTGAGAAGGAGTGCGATAGCCATATGTTATCATGCCCGGATGGTAATGCTGCTATAACACCTATTGAAGCACGGATTAGTGCTTTAGATAATCAGAAAGCCCAAGTGGAACAAACCTTAGCTTCTATTTTAGTTGAACATGAAGGTTTCCTATTAGTAACTTTTGATTTTATATATTTCATTCTTTGTGAAATTTCCTTCAGATTAACTGTCTCTATTTGCTATCTTGCAGAGGCTCGTAAGCGCAATGCAGAGTTGGAGAGGCAGTTGGAAGAGGTAAAGGGAGAGAAGCAAAATCTTTATGATGAGCTTAATGACTTGGTGAATCGCCATGAATAAGAGTTGGAGGCTGAGCGTGCTGATAAGCAGAAGAAGATGAGCAATCTCCATGTTGAGTACAAGGTCAAAATGACAAATGCATGTAAGGCTGCCATCCTTCGTGAGCGTCAAAGAGTTGTTGCTGCTGCTCTTGTTCCTATCGAACCTGCTGAGCCCGAATTCGAGCAAGTTGCTCCTGGTGCAGCCGAGGGCGAGGATCGGATGAATACTGAGCAAGATGCTCCTGGCGATGGACAAGCTTAAGTTCATCAGTTTTCTTTCTCTTTTAGGTCTTGTTTTTTAAGAACTCTCTGTTTTTGTGTTCAAGCCTCGTGTTGTTTTCCAAGGTGATGTTTAAAAATACTGCTTGATTGGTAAGTCCTCGTGCTGCTTGCGAGGCAGTGTTTAATGGTTTGATTAGTTGGTATGCTAACCAAGTCCTCTTCTATTTTGGAGGCATTATTTTGCTAATCATTTTTTGGTAAGTCCTCATATGTGGGAGGCAATGAATACTTTCTTTTTAAGTAGTTGTTGATATGGATGATAATTTCCCTTGTTTAATTACATCACATGATGTGTTTATTTTGGTGGCTCTGAGGAAGTTTTTGTGCGTACTATCGGTCCAACCATGGGTGACAAAGCCAAGGAGTGATCAGTTCCTTAATTGGATAGGGAATCTCTTACGGTGTTGGGTTTTGAGTATGGCACATTTCCTTTCTCGCCTTAGTCTTATGCCTTCATGGGCTTGGTTCTTTAATAGTGTCCAGTTTAGGTTACACTTGCCCCTAGGTTAAGTGATCAGCTATTCACTCCTTTTTTTGACCATTGTTTGGAGGGCGGTATCTCGGTCAAGTGATTATTGTCTTATCCATAGACAAGTTCCTCAATTCTGGATATCTCTTGTTATGGCAGGAAATCATCCAATTTCATGATCGTGATAGCATTACCCCAGGTCTATTTCCGTCTTAGGTAGCTTAGGGTGTCCCCCGCTTCATCTTACTTCTTGAGGTTAGATGGCATTGCATTAGGTTTATGTGTCTGTGTTAGGCAGCTTAGGTATTTTTCCCGTATCATTCGTTGTAGAATGGAAGGTGTGGCTAGCACCGTGCCATAGTCTTGACGGGATTTGATTATGATGTAATTATGGAATGATTATTCTACATGCAAGTGCAAAAAATAAATATGAAAAAAAGGAAAAAAATTGACATAGAAAATCATAGGAAAACGAATAATCAAACAAAATAGATAATAAAAAGAAAGAAATAATCAAAGTAAATAAGTAATGAGCGAACAAAATGAGGAATTCTATTATTCTCAAAAGGGGGTTTATAAGCCCTTAGTACATTCATGTAAGGTTTCATGACCTTTTACAAGTAGGGATTCAAACCCTATTTTCATAATTTTACCTTCTAAGCGATAGGGTGTTTAAGCAATGTATTGCTTTAAATATTTAATATTCCAGGGGCGTTCTAGTTCTTCCCCATTAGGTTTGAGCAACCTGTATGCCCCATCACCTTCCTTGGCGATGACTGTGAGTGGACCTTCCCATGTGGGTGCGAATTTTCCCGACTCGCGTTGGTATGACGGGATCTCGAGCCAAACTTTATCGCCTGGGCTAAATTGCCTCTGATGAACACGTTTGTTGTATTCTCGGGCTAACCTCCGATGGTAATTTTCTATTCTTTGGATACCTATTTCTCGGTTTTCCTCGAGATCGTATAGCTTAGCAAGTATCATGTCCGAGGTTAGGTTATTTTCCCAAGCCTCGGTCTTAGTCGTTGGGATCATCGCTTCGGTCGGTATGATAGCTTATGCACCGTATGTTAGAGCGAAGGGGGTCATCCCTGTTGCATCTCTTCGGGTAGTCCGATAGGCCCATAGAACATTGTGTAGTTGTTCACACCATCTAGCCCCATGTCCGTTCAGTTTCTTTTTTAGCATGTCAGCGATGGTTTTGTTTGTGGCCTTTGCCTGGCCATTACTCTCGGGGGAAGATGGGTGTGGATTTGTTGATCCTGATCTTGAAGCAATTAAAGAGAAGATCGATGTTTTCCCTCGGAGTTGGGATCCATTGTCTGTGACGATGGCAGCTGGGATACCGAAGCGACATATGATGTGCTCAAAGAGAAATTTAAAGACGTCATGGTCTCTGATGTGCCTGAGGGATGAGGCCTCTACCCATTTTGTGAAATAGTCCGTGGTAACGATTAAGTATTACCTCTGCCCTGTACCAGCTCATAGGGGCCCAACGATGTCAACTCCCCACTTGGCGAATGGCCAAGGGCTTAGTACATATTTTAAATCCATTGAAGGAGGATGCCTTCGTTTACCAAATTTTTGGCATTCAAAGCATGATTTTGCCATTTGCTTCGAGTCTTCGTTCATGCGAGGCCAGAAATATCCTTGTGATCTGGATTTATGAGCTAGGTATCTTCCCCCGCTATGGTTTCCTGCATAACCATAACGTATTTCTTTTAATATTTCTTGTCTTTCAGCAAAGGAAAGACATCTAAATAAGGGTCCAAAGTATGATTGCCGATATAGTATGCCCTCCCTGAGTTGGTAGTTTCCTGATCGTGATATCACTTTGTGTGCAAGCTTATGATCGCTTGGAAGATCGCCGTTGGCTAGGTACTTTATGATCAGGGTTCTCCAATCGTCCTCGGGCAGAGCTTCTTGGATCGTGCCTACATTAAGGATTTTCATGTCTCCTTTTATGGGTATGGAAGAAAGTAGTACCCTCTCGATCCTTACAGTTGTAACCTCTGGATCTGTCATCATGGAGGAGAGGAAAGCCAAAGCATATGCGTGCCTGTTGTTGTTCCTGCACAGGTGCTGGAAAGTGATGTTTGGTATCTGCCTGATATAGTATTTGGAGAGTTGAAGATATCGCTGCAAACATGCATCGGAGGCTTGATATACTCCATCTATTTGTCGTACGACAAGATGCGAGTCACTTGTAAGTCTCACGTCATCAATACCAAGTGCGATTATTACTCGAAGAGCATGTATGACTGCTTTGTACTCGGTTACGTTATTCGTGGATAGGAATTCTAACTTCAGGCTATAGACGATCCTTCGGCCTGTCGGAGTAGTGAAGACCATTTCAATGCCAGATCCTTTCGAGTTACATGACCCGTCCACAAAGACTTCCCATCTCCTTGGGTTTTCCGAGCGAAGCAGTTCAGGTGGATCTTCTAGCGCGTCCTCCATTCCCTAGATTTCTTCAATCTCATCGGTATCGTCTAGAGGAAAGTCCGCTAAGAAGTCCGCAACGACTTGGGTTTTTATTACGGTTTGGGATTGGTATTTTACATCGAACTTCTTTATCTGGGCTCCCCATTTTGAGATTCTTCCTGCTCTGTCGGCATGGTCCAGAACAGATTCTATTGGAGCTTTGGTAATGACAGTAACAGTATGCGCATGAAAGTATGTCCGTAACTTTTGTGTCGCGTAGACCAAGGATAGTACGATCTTCTCGATCTTAGAGTAGTTTTTCTCTGCAGATGTCAGAGTTTTGCTTATGAAGTAAATAGGCTTCTCTAATTCTTTGTCTATGCGAGTTAGTACTGCACTGATCAAAGTGTTAGTTTCCGACAGGTAGATATAAAGATCTTCTCCTGGATCGGTCTTCTGTAGAATCGGCAAAGTGGCCAAATGTTCTTTGATATTTTGGAATGCTTCCTCGCACTCAGTGCTCCATGAGTATTTTTTGCCTTTTCTCAATGTGTTGAAGAAGTCTTTACATTTGTCAAACGATCTAGCGATGAACCTTCCCAGGGATGCTAGTCGACCATTTAGTCTCTGCACGTCTTTAACTATTGCAGGCGAGGGAATCTCTAATATGGCTTACACCTTGGCAGGGTCGACCTCGATGCCTCGTTTAGTGACCAAGTATCCCAAGAATTTTCCCGAGGTTACCCCAAAAGCACATTTTGCCGGGTTGATTTTCATGTTAAATTTCCTCATTTGTTCGAAAATTTCTGTGAGATCGTTAGCATGGTCCTGTGGGAGTTTGCTATTGACGAGCATATCATCCACATATACCCCTAGGGTTTTATGTATCCAACTGTTGAACATTTTTTACACCATTCTCTGATAAGTCGCGCCAGCGTTCTTTAGTCCGAATGGCATCTTAGTATAACAGTATAGACCTCGGGGAGTGAAGAAGGCAGTATGCTCTTGATCTTCCTTGGAGAGAGGGATTTGGTTGTATCCCGAATATCCGTCTAGTAGAGATAACAATCCGTATCCAGACGTTGCTTCTACGAGCTGATCAATATTGGGAAGTGGAAAGCTGTCCTTCGGGCAAGCTTTATTAAGATCGCTGAAATCAATACAGATTCTCACTCCTCCATTTTTCTTTGGGACTATCACCATGTTAGATATCCATATCGGATATTGCACTTCTCGGATGAAACCTTATGCCTCCATCTTCCTCAACTCATTTTGAATTGCTTCGTGATATTCTGGTGCCACCTTTCGCATCTTTTGCCTCATGGGCTTATGTTTTGGCTTAATCTTCAAATGATGGCAACAGACCTCGGGATCTATCCCAGGCATGTCCTCCATGCACCATGCAAAGATATCATAATATTCTTTTAACACTTGCACCAATTTTTCTTCTTCCTCTTTGTCGAGGAGTGTTCCGATCTTAACCATACCCGGGTTTTCGGGTGTTCTGATGTTTACCTCCTTTGTAGGTTCCGAGGCCGAGAAATTTGACCTAAGCTCTCCAACATCGGAGAGGTTCTGTAATTGCTACAAGGGCTCCATGTATGAGTCCGAGATCGGAACATTGTCTGATGCTGGCACTTTGTCCGAGCACCTTTCTTCGTTTGTTTCGGTTATGTAAGCCTCGATTTCTTCTTGGCTCTTGCCATTTCTTGCTCTTTTTTTCCTCACCTTTGGGGAATTTACTCTATTCTTGCCATTCTGTACGTCCATGTTATAGCAGTACTTTGCCTCGCCTGAGTCTCCGACGATCTCCTCGATCCCATCGGGTGTTGGAAACCTTAGTCTTTGGTAATAGGTTGACGTGACCCCTTTGATCCCATGGACCCAGGATCGTCCAACAATGGCTGTGTATGGTGAAAGTACGTCCACTACACAGAATGTAGTTAAGGTGAGGATTTTTCCTACAAGGATCTCTAGAGTTACCTCGCCCCTTGGGCGGGTCGATGAGCCATTGAAGCCAAATATATTATATGTAGATGGTATTAGGCATTCGTCTCTTAGATCCATTTGCTTGAATATTTCGTAAAATAGGATTTCAACAGAAATCCCGCCGTCGATCAATATCTTAGGCATTGCCCATGGTAATGCCTTTGGCTTTTCTTCCACACCCTCGTGCTCGGGGAGCGCGATAGCCATCGTGACCACTAGTGGATAAGTGTGGTTCCGTCCTCCGTCAGGTACTTCAGAGGCTTAAAAGATGATAGGTTGTTTCATCCACTCCTCCATGGGAGGTTCCTTTGCCACACTGAAAACTTCGTCACCTTCGAAGTTTCGCTTGTGAATTCGTCCTGTGATACTTCCTTCGGGTGTGAGAGCAATGATAACCGAGTGCGATATCGTATTGCATCCCAAATACTGTGCCTCGCGAGGAATTTCCACACGATGTACGGGTGGCCCCGTAACTGGTTGGGTCGCTGGTTGCGCGATGTATTCCTTGAGTTTACCGTCATCAATCATGTCTTGCACCATTTTCTTCATATCTCTGCACGAGTCTGTTGGGTGGCTATAGAACTGGTGGAACTCACAGAAATCTGTTATGTTCTTAGTGCGCTCGGGCTGCTGTCCTATGTTCCATGGGTAAGTGATCTTACATTTTCCGTCGATCTTCTTGAAGATCCCGGATATAGGGGTGTTTAGATTCGTGTAGACTGGGTCTACAAATTTTCTTTTCTTTTGATGGGCTTGGTCTCTCCCTTTCCATCCTCCACTTCGATGTTTATCGTACTGTGTGGACCCGTTGTTGGGTCGCCTTGTTCCTCGGGCTTGTGTCTGAGGATTCTGTGGCTCTACCACATTTGCTCCTCTACTATTTCCTCTTACCAACTTGTCGTAGGTCCCATCTTGGAGTTCTTCAAGGGCTATATAGTCCTCTTGAATTTCTCTCAGTTTCCCTAGGCACGGTGGCATGGCTTCGTACATGCGGACGAATATGGGGTATGTTTTCTTTAGACTATTTTTGAAGCCCAAGATCGCGTAGCTCTCTGGGACTCTTCCAATCTCGACGCACAATTTTCTCCAGCGAGTCATGAGAGAGCGGAGCGACTCGTTTGGTCCTCGAGTTAATTGGAATAGCATATCGATCTCGGGTTTAACTCGGCTGTTATGCATGTATGCCTTTAAAAACAGCTCGGATTGGTGGGCGAACGACTTACCCGATTCTGTCGGCAAATTATTGAACCATGTTAGGGCTTCATCTTTTAGACTTGTTGGAAAGAACTTACACATCACGACATTGTAGTGACTCCACTGTGTCAATGTCATGCTGTAAGACCTGAGATGTTCGATCGCATCACCGGTCCCGCTGAAGGGAGTTGTAAACGTTGGGAGTGAGCATTTCCTTGGAAATGGTTGGGCTAATAGACTATCCGATAGGGTAGATTGTCCAGCCTCTTCCATTACTTCTGCCAACTTTTGGCCTCCTTGTCTCCCCGTAGCCTCTCTACACATCGCTTCGAGTTGGCAGAGTCATACTTGTAGTTGATCGTCGATGTGCCTCGTCTCGGCCTTCTTCTTTCACTCTTACGCTCTTTCGGGCGAGAAGGATGCTTCTGGGCGGTGATATCCTGATCTCCCCGAATCTTCGTCCGATCGTTCGATGTATGACACTATCTTAGACCGAGTTGACTTTGAGGTCTCCCCTCGTTTGGGATTCATGGTTGTGGGGTTCTCGGCCACGCAGTTAGTTTTAGTTTCACCTTCATTCTTATTTTCTCGTATATGTTTGGGATCGACATCGGCCTTCCCCTCGGACAAATTGTCCTTCTCGTTTAGGACTCCTCTGCTTCCCTTGGGAAAACGATCCTCCGTCTCCTCATTCAAGGTGTCAGGGATGTGGACTCTCTCATCGTCTTGCAAGTTATCAAAAGGATTCTCCCCCTCGGGGGTCTCCTCTATGATAGGGAGCGGTACTTTTTTCTTTGTTTTGCGTTTTAGCTTACGGTTTTTCCGTTCTAGCCTCCTTTTACGCCATTCTAATTTTTTCATTCTTTCATCCTGCGCCTTTTGCGCTTTCATGATGGATGCAAGGGTCGCAGCGGTGTCCCCGAGGTTAGAAGTGCTATCCTTCTTTGCCTCGTTGTTTACCGTTTGCCTTGGCAAACCATTCAACCTTCCTGGTTGAGTTAGATGAATATCTCCATGTCCTTCGTAGGGATTTCCCTCTTTGTCAGAGCTAGAGTTTTCTGTCAACCCTTCCCGCTATTGGTTATTGGGTTGTCCCTCTCCTAGGAGTACACCGTTGTGCATAGCCTCTCCTGGCTCCATCTCGTCTAATCCTTCGGGTTGGGCTCCGACAGTTTCACCTTGGATCATGCGAGAGGATCGTATTGTCACCTTATGAGTGCCAAATATTGCATATTTCTATACCTTTTTATTGGCATTTAACTCATCTTTTGCGCTTTAAAATCATATATTATCCCACATTCTGTATTTTCATTGTTTTCTAGAATAAATACTTTTACTAATTAATTTTTTGTTTTTAGGTACTAAATAAAGCTTGGATGAATGAAGAAGCCAAAAGAGCATAAAATTGGTGACAACGGAAGAGAGACAACAGAGCTCGCGCTAGAACGCAGTGAAGAATATTGTTTGCACCTCTTCCGCAAGTGAAGAATGTCATTTGCACGACCCAAAACTAGAAGCGGGCTTGAGATTCTGTAAGCTTTGAATAAGCCATAGGCCTAGAAGAGATAAAATCCAAAACCCAAACCCGTTTCCAATCAGAGCCGTCATATTCGACTTAGCTGCTGAGCATCCAATGGCTTCTCCACCCGAGACATCAACGTTGGATGCATCTGTCATACACACTAGACACCCCTCTTTCTCTTCAAAATCGACCAGAAGAAAATATCTTCTCTTACAGTACCAACACCAAAACCTTCACCTCTATCTCTCCATCAATCACCTCCATCCCCGACAAATCTCTGATCACAGCCAACCTATGCAATTCATAGTCTCTATCTATCTCCATCTTAGCTTCTTCTCCAAAACAGTAACCCTAGGAGCAAGGATTGAGAGAGATAAGACTAGGGTTATCTTCACAGCTTAAAATCATCAAATCAAGGCTTGCAGAGTCGAAATTGCAGAGGGGGTTTGTCGGAGAACATACTTTGGGTGAGTGGGTATTCTCCAATTACCGAATTTTAGTGTTTGAGAAGGAATTGGTGTATAAATAGATGCTACTGTTATGTAAGAAGACATTCGAATTTAGTTGGATCAATTGCTAGTTTTCATAATATAATTTGTGTTTTAATCATCTTCAGTATGTTCTAATTTCATCTGCTAGGGTTTAGATGAAGCCCTAGCCTTCTGCTATGTTATTCATGCTTTTTGTGTTGCTCTTGAATGCTTAAACTGTTTTAGGATAGATTTAATCTTAGTGCTCAATACTTTGCTCTCACAGTGTATGTCAGGCATCCATTGTAGTTAGAATAAATACTGTGTTGATTGTGCTGCAACTCATGCTTGATAGACTATTGTTAATCCCTTGACTAGTTGTGCTTAATTAGACAGTTAGTGCTCCGGATTGATACTTTAGTTGTGATTGAATTATCCATTGGTGAAACACCTTAGGTAAGTGGTAGACTTGAATCTCACCCTTATCTGTCACAAGGACAAGAGCAATATAATTAGTTGAATATATAGTGTGAGTTAGTGGTGGAATCGATAACACTAGTACCCTCATCTTAAGTGCTTACATCTCTTATCATTGCACCTTTACTTTCATATTGTTCTACTGCTTTAAAAATTGTTTTATCACCTTGTCGTATCGACACAAACACCCCCTTTTGGTTACTCTTTGTTCAAAATCAGTTATAGTAAGACCTTAGCTTCAACTCAACACCCACCTTGTCCCTGAGGATCGACCTGTATTTGCTCGGTCTATTATAGACGCTGTGCACTTGCAGTTAGACATAGTCGTAGGCCTGTTTACAATCCTACCAAGGTTTCGGCGCCGCTGCCGGGGGAGGATGGATATCATCATGACTAATTCGTCTTTTCAACTTTCATAGAATGATTTTCTCTCTATGAAGTTTACTGACTTAAATTTCTTCCCAGCTCTTTCACTAAGGAGATCGCCTGAGTACTATTTTGAAGTGGTTTAGACTCCATTTTCACTCCGATCTTCAACTCTCCTGAGCATCTTAAGGAAGGTAAAAGAAATCTTAAAGGGACGAAAATCTTAAGAAAAATCGATGAAAAAGGTGTAGATCTGGTGTTTCTGAGGCTCTTCAGGACTTCACTGATTGCATAGATCGTGTTGCGTCCGAGATCTACTCATGGGTTTCGCAGAATTCTACACAGTGGCATGAAAACCACTTCTCTTTGAGAGATTATGAATAAACTATAGAGTTGTTACTAGGGAAGTGGATTAGATCTTCATACCTTCCTGTTTCTAGCGCAAAAATATAACTGCATCTTTTCTGATGGTTACACCCAAGTAGATCTAAAGGATATAAAACTACTAACATTCAAGATTCAAAGATAAACAAGATGTAAAGAACATAAAAGTAAAGATTGACACAAGCATATAACGTTGTTCGTCCATGGATACCTACATCCACGGGAAAGAAGTTGTTTTCTTTATTGATTAGGGTCTTACCCTTGAAAGAACTACAAATATCACTTAGATTTCTCACTCTTTCTTTCTCTAAGTCTCTTTCTGGAATTATCTGTAGAAAAACCATCTAACATTACATGCCCATCTCCTTCTACATGGACTGGTATTTATAGAAAAATTAGACTCGTGAAGGTATGGCCTGATCTCGCTGAGTTGATGGAGCTATCGTACATCTTTTCATCACTTCGGACGAGCTCTATACTGCCCCTCGTGATGTCCTGCTCAGTCCTCCTTCCGAGTTATCTCGCTTTGTGTGTCATCGTGTTGCTCCTCCTTGGGGAACCTCGTGTTGCACCATCCTTGGGTTATAGTATAGATCGTCCGAGCCTTCTGATGCGATGTAGATTCTCCCACGCCTATTCTGATCCTTTATTAAATGCATTCCTACTTTTTAGACTTGACCATATGGGTTGATTAGACCACTCCTCACACGCGTCATTCATGTAGTGCACTAGCAGGCGTCTCGATTCAGACGAAATCACCTTTTGGAGTATGATTCAATACTTCTAACTCATCACCTTATCATGAAACCATCCCTTGAGATGTTGACACGTGGCGATCGGGTATTTTACCCTCACAATTTCGACCAAGCAGTGCTCTAACAATCTCCCCCTTTGTCAATTTTAGTGGCAAAACTATCAATACATATGGATTACAAAATAAATAAACTTTGTAGCTTCTGATCCATCATGCTTGATTTCCTTGGCTCTTCAACTTCCTTGAATTCTTCGTTACTTCAAGTTCTCCGTCGGTACTAAATGTGTTCAACTCAGCATCATTGTTGTTTTTAGATCCGTAGCAATAACAATACGAAAACAAATGTTCTCTATCATTGTTATTCAGTGTCATAGTATTATTATATCGAATCAAAGTCCAATTGCATCACAACTTTGAAATAATACTACGGTGATATGTATCACTCCCCCTTACATAATGATCCGTAAACCATAGGTATGTAGTGTGAACTACCAAATAATTCTCTCCTTTTTTGTCAATATAAATTGGCAAAGGTACGAAAACTACGAGATCATAATGAATTCACAAAAGATAATTCATGACTAAAAAGAAACATATCAACTTTCTTTCGATGATTTAACATAGTTGAAACTTAGTGTATTCATCAAGGAGTTTATTAAGATACAGGTTGTTAGAGCACTGCTCGGTCGAACTCGCAAGCGTTGCTATCTCAAGCTTGTTGTCAAGTTTAGTTGCCAAAATTATAAGTCTTGATTTCTAGTCTACTTATAGCTAAGTCTCGTATTAGGATAGTAAGTGTAGTTGAGCATTAGACTTAACGGCATTCATCGATTGAAGACGAAGAACTACTAAGGGGAGCTTGTGGAACTTCATCAACAAAAGGTATGTGGAGACTTGAACTCATCTATCACTCAAAAGTCTATCTACTCTATCTCCTATTTGAGACAAAAGTCGTTTAGTTATATAGACTTCGATTATACACATTTGATATTTCGAGCTGAGTTTAACTTGCTTACATATTTCTCGAAATATGTGTTGGTAAGCTTTCGTTTTAACCAAGTTCATCTTATATTCTTGACGAAAGTCAAAAGATGATCATGTAAAAATCGCCTTGTAACATCTTACATGATTTGCGTGAGACAGTCATTTGATGTAGAGTCGGAATATTTCGTATTGATCATTCGATCACTTGAAAATTGCTTTGAAGCTAATAGTTTGTGTGAGACAGCTATTGTCGTCTTCTAAGACTGTTTCAATTGAAATGGGAGTGTAGAACAAATAACCATGATTGGATATAACAAAGTATGCGTACTTGCATATGTGTTGTCCAAGTCCGGGAACCATGGTATGCATACCCGTATGCGTACTGGTTGGTTATGGAAGTCCAGGAACTTAGTATGCATACCGGTATGCGTACTGGCGTGATTTTAAAGTTCCGGAAATTCAACTGAGTTTTGGAAGGTAATGCGTACCCGTTCGCATACTGGCGAACCCAAACTTGATCCGGCCACTTAGGTATGCGTACCCATTCGCATACTTGAGTAGGTTATGTTCTAAAATCAGTTTGTTCACGAACTAATACATTTATATAATAAGGAATGCAATATTTTGCAAACCGTGGCTATAATGTTCATAAAATGATTCGAGTGAATCAAAATCGATTTTGCTTCAATTGTGTCTTGTATACTTCTATGAGAATATAAACAATTGAACAACTCTAGAACTCGTTTCAGTTGAGTCATTTGAACTAGTTATGGTTAAGATGAATATGGTTGATATGAAAGTGTTCATATGGATAACTTCGGTTAACTGTTGTTGAGCCAACAAGGTGTACACATTTAGGTACGGTTACCCATATCTAAATAAAGTCACTTTTCATTTGTGTGTAAAAAGCTAAGTTCGATCTAACGGTTGAAAGATATTAGCTTGAGCCTAATCAGGTTTTCATCTAACGGTGAATATTGAATTATTTGTTACCAAGGTAACTTAGATTGCAAACCCTGATTTAAAGACTATATAAAGGAGAACTCTAGCAACTAGGAAACCTAATCCCCACACCTCATGTGTGATACTAGTTGCGACTAGAGTCGATTCTCCTTTAACCTTAGGTTTTTCATGAAACCCTGTAGGTTAACGACTTGAAGAATTCATTGGGATTGTGAAGCCAGACCCAACTATTTTCTCTATAGTTGCGTGTTCTGATCTTGCTGTTTTCTATCGTATTGAGTACTATCTTCTTTAAGATTTGCTCGAGATTTATTCTCCGATAGGCAAGATAAAAAGTAGTCACAAACATCTTCATCTCATCGTTTGTGATTCCACAATATCTTGTTTCGCTACCATACGATTAAGATTATTGTGAGGTGATTGATATTTCTAGGATGTTCTTCGGGAATATAAGTCCGGTATATCAATTGGTTCCTGTTCACCTTGATTTATCAAAATACGGAACAAAAACTTCTAAGTATTTCCGTGGGAGACAGATTTATCTATTCAATAGACTTTTATGTGTGAGACATATTAGTTTATCAAAGTCTTCGACTTTGGGTCGTAGCAACTCTTAGTTGTGGGTGAGATCAGCTAAGGAAATCAAGTGCGTAGAGTCTTGCTGGGATTCAGAGGCATAAGGAATGCGAATATACCTTGATCAGTGTGAGATTGGTTAGGGCTCAACTACATTCCAGTCTGAAGTTACCTTGTAGTGGGCTAGTGTCTGTAGCAGCTTAATACAGTCTGGTGTTCAAATCTTCACTAGGTCCGGGGTTTTTCTACATTTTCGGTTTCCTCGTTAACAAAATTTTTGGTGTCTGTGTTATTTCTTGTCCACATTATATTTTCTATATAATTGAAATATCGCAGGTTATGCGTAAATTCAATCAATTGTGAATCCGACCTTTGGGTTGTTGATTAAATTATTGACACTTGGATATTTGTTTTTGATACCGTCCAAGTTATTTCTTATATTCAATCGGGCTCGCAAATTCCTATTTGTTTGATTGCTGATTGAATTGAGAAATAGAGATATAACTCTTGGATATACTTTTCTTAAGATTGAGTCTGTCTGTCTAGTTGATTCTCTTGAAAGTATATTGGAGTTAGTCCATACAGATTGCTAAGCGAAATATTGGGTTTGGTTGTTAGACCCCCGCTTTTTCACAAGTTAACCCCTTCAAATTCCAAAACCGCTCTCCCCACAAAGATATGTCAATTAAGCACAAGTTCATTTAAGAACTCTCCACCATTTGATGTCATTCCCAAGAGAACAACATGAGCGACCTTACTTTTACAAGAAAAGAAGGATTTCTTTGGACATTAACAAATCACATGGATTTGTATCCAGTGAACCTTGAGTAAATTAACCACAAGAAGATCTTGTTGATTAATTTAGTCAAAAATCACTCAACATAAGAAAACTTACGGAGTAAATACAGTACTTTCACATAAAAGTGGATCATGGAAAGATCAATACTGCGGAATTTCTCAAAAAGTTCATTATATCTTTTATCAATATTTGCATATAAAGACGCAATAGACTTAAGTTTTGAGCATATATATATGAGATAATAGCACAGTTCACGAACGTAAAGGCACGTATATCTCATAAGACAATTGCAATATATAATATCAATAAGATTAAATACTGCAAGTTCATCTTCCAAACACTTAGAATTTAAATAAATAAATAAATCTAAAAACATTCCAAGATGAAAATCGTTGTAATCAAAATATTTGCTATACCAAACCTTAGTTATCCTTCTTAAACATAAGAATAAATTTTCAAAAAGAAGTTTCCCAGACATTATTTAAACAAAAACCTACTAAAAGACTCAAAGAACACTTTCGGAACCTTCACGGGTTTTAAGACCTTTGAGCTTGTGATCAACAGCATCTACTGCTTCTTCGGAGAAGATATCATCGTTCAGAAGATATTTAACACGCGTCTTCATGAGAACAAGGTCATAAGTAACCTTTTTCAACTCAGTTCGTAACACATTGAGAGTTCGAGACCTTTCATAGTATCAACGAGTTGCAGTTTTGCTTCCTCAAAGTATTTAAGAAAATCATGAAAAACTTCAGCAGAAACCATCTCTTCATGCTCTACATCTTGATGAGTATATGCATAATAGCATGAGACATCAGGATAGTCTTCAGAGTTTTAAGATTTGACAAAGTCATCTTATACTAGTGTTCTTTTCTTCTTCCCCTTGGATCCGTAACCGTTACCCTTATCAAGAAATCCTTTCATAAAATCGCAAGTGTGAGAAGGAGAAGACATACTTGATAGAAGAAAACTAACCTAGAGTGAGAGAACTCAACTCAATAGGATAGCTATATAAACGGTTTCACAGGGAATAATTTTTTAGGGTTTTAGAGTCGTTTCGTGACTTTCTTTAATTCGGGTACACGTACTAACATTTTATCATAACCCAAGAGTCTGACTAAGTGTACAATATCATAGATACTGTATTGACTCATTCTTAATAAAGTATAAAGATTACACAAACACTTTTTGCTTGGTGAAGATTTTCTTTCACACATTTTAGTTCAATAAATCTATATTCTTAAGTGAAGAAAAAAAATTAGAGCGCAAGAGTAGCATAAAAAAAATTGTAACGACCTTTCTGAAGAGACCGGGACAATGAAGAGAGAATCTCTGGAGTGGTCCTCATGCAATGTTGACAAAAATCTAGTTATAAGAAAATATGAAGAAAAACAAGATTAGCTTATTAAACAGAAACTGTTTATCATCAAGCATACCTGATTATTGGTGCATCTCACTCAAGATGATTTTCATGAGTAAGATTTCAACCCTTGTGGTTAATTAACACAAGAACAAGCATTATGTTCATCAAATGGATAACGTTTATGATTAAACCCCTTTTTACCTCTCATTCTTGGAAGTTTTTCTTTTTGATGTGAAAGATCTTCATAGAACTTACTATCATCAAAATATGAGACTAAGTTAGAACTAGGGCTGTCAATAATAGTCCGAAATCCGAAATCCGTTTCTGAGAATTCATGATCCTATAGGATTTTATCCGTTATATCGGATATCAGATCGGATTTCTTATCGGATTTTTTCCCATTAACGTAACGGAATCGGATTAGACCCCATCCGATTGTTAAGTTCCGACATCCGATAACACATAGGAATGTATTAGTGATTTCCTACCTCTAGGATAAAGATGTTGACTATCGGAAATTTTATTCTTAGAAATTATCATACATTATCGGAATTTCTAACCGGATTAGTAATTTTTAATCCCTTTTACCCAATATTTTCATATTTTTAGTAATTATCGGAAGTTATCGGAATTTATCGGATTTCCGATAAGTTAACCTATCGGAATAGGATTCGATTTTTAAAATCCGTCGGATGTTATCGGATTTTGGAATTCCGATAACTACTAACCTATCGGAATCGGATTTCCTAAAATCCGTCGGATTTTCATCCGTTGCCAGCCCTAGTTAGAACCCTTACCTGAAGAAGTTTTCTGGTAGAATTCGATAGTTTGTCAACAAGATCTTTATATCCTGCAATTATTAGATTCATATTTTCTTTCGTGACTCCAATGTGATTATTTCTTCAGATACCTTTTTCACATCTCGAATGTTATTCCAAGATCGAGTTGAATTCCTATGAAACTTCTTTGAACGATTTGGGGTAAGACTACTACAACAGGTTCAAACATTAGAGAAGCACATAATTGAGCTGATTTTTCAGGAAGATTTCATAGGACGAGTCCTAAAACCTATTGGTTTAGGCATACGAATATCAGTTACACCTTTAAGAATTAAGTATAAGGTGTGTTGGAGTCGACCAAAATGGTTAACATCCAAATTCAATTTTCACTTCCTTCGATCATGTCCTTTTATATCACAAGAGTGATTAAAGATATTAGGCATAATGAAATCATTAGAAGTTTTCTTCCTTCCGTGAGAAACATTAATTCCTTGATTA
Organism: Papaver atlanticum; assembly: GCA_023531105.1. Taxonomy (NCBI): domain Eukaryota; kingdom Viridiplantae; phylum Streptophyta; class Magnoliopsida; order Ranunculales; family Papaveraceae; genus Papaver; species Papaver atlanticum. Next base: position 2,646,550 of record JAJJMB010004170.1, on the reverse strand, counting down.
TAGGAAGTTAAATGCATATTTCTAGAAATAGGAAGGGCTTGCACTTTTGCTTCTGAACCTGAATTTGTTAGAGAAACGTGATTACAAGTAGTTACGTTTTCTAACTTATCATTCTTATCATAGGAAATTGGTATAGTAGACTCCTCAGAACAAACCTTATATTGAATAGAGAATTTATTCAATAGACGTTCGATTTCTAAGGAATTCTCCTTGAGTTTAGCCTCGAGTAAAGTTCTTGATAAACATACTTTGGCATTTTCTTCATGAAGAATCCTTAATTGAGAGTCATGATCATTAACCATACCAATAAGAATATTGACTTTGTGTTTCAGCCTATTTACTTCAGTGGACTGAATTCTAACCTGTCTTAGAATCACTGCACTTTCTTTAGCTGCTTCCATTTATACTTCAGAGTCATACTCGTCAGTAAGATTAAAAAAAAACACTCATCAATATATGGATGCTTCATGGGAAAATGACATTCATCTATATATAATTGAGGCAGATGAATCGTTCTCTCTTAGATTCCATGAGAGCAGAACTTTTATTCCTGGTAATGCGTTTGTCAGAGATAACACTTTTGTCTTTATAGTCAGATTGCTACAAATACATACTTATGAGGTCTTAGCGTGTTTTCCTACTCTGACACCAATTGAAAACATGGGGGGTATAACAATCACACCGAACTATTTCGTTCGGCAATCTGTATAGACTAAACTCAAATATAAATCTGAGAGCACCAAGTTACTGGTTCTCAATCAGAATATATATATATTAAAGAGATTTTTCTCTTTCTCAACACAATCATAAATCAAATAGATAGAAATCAGTGAACCTGATTGTTATGAGAATAACTCGGATGGTACCAAAGACCAATGTCCGAGTGTCAATCAAGTCTTATCTACAAAACAAGGTTGGATTTATCAACTATGATTGAACTACGCAGAACCTGTGATATTCCAATTATATAAACAAAATATAATACGGAAAAGAAATAACACAGACACCAGAAATTTTGTTAACGAGGAAACCGCAAATGCAGAAAAACCCCAAGACCTAGTCCAGACTTGGACACCATATTGTATTAAGCCGCTACAGACTCTAGCCTACTATAAGTTAACTTCGGACTGGAATGTAGTTGAGCCCTAACCAAGTCTCACACCGATTAAGGTACAGTTGCGTTCACTACGCCTCTTGAATCTCACAAGACACTGCGCACTTGATTCCCTTAGCTGATCTCACTCACAACTAAGAGTTGCTAAGACCCAAAGTCGAAGACTTATAAACAAACCTTTCTTAAGATAAAGATCACGGTGTACAGGAAACTCAACTAATAATCCGGTATTATACTCCCGAAGAGAAGCCTAGAAATATTAGTCACCTCACAATAACCTAACTGATTAACAAAAGAAGTTATTGCGGAATCACAAGAGTCTGAGACGAAAAACTGTTATGATTACTTTTTATATCTTACATATCAGAGATAAGTCTCGAGAAAATCTTAGAGAAGATTAAACTCAATATGATAGAAAAAGTAAGATCAGAATACGCAACTATAGAAAAAATAGTTGGATCTGGCTTCACGAATCCCAAATAAAGTCTTTAAGTCATTAACCCTAATAATGGCTTTCAGAATAACTGTAAACCTGAGTTAAAGGAGAATCGACTGTAGTTTGCAACTAGGACACACGAAAGTGTCGGGATTAGGTTTCCCAGATGCTAGAGTTCTCCCTTATGTAGTCTCTCAAATCATGGTTGCTTGCAATCAAAGCTAAGATAGCTTAGTAAAAAAGCAATTGATATCCACCGTTAGATGAACTCCTGATTTAAGATTTAAGCTAAGTCTGTTAGATGGTATTAGCTTGATACACACAAATGAAATATACCTATATTTAGGTATAGGTGAACCGTATCTAAATGAGTATAACAAGTTGGCTCAATAACAATAAATCGAAGTTATCCATATGAACACATTCAGCTTAGCCGTATTCATCTAATACTTCTAAATTAAATATGATAATCAATCAATCATGATAGATAATCAAATGAATCTAAATGTGCTTTAAGAGAGTTGTTCAAGTGTTCACCATCTCATAGAAATATCCATGAACAATATGAAGCATATTCAGTTTGGTTTGTAATTATACAAAGTATTTATACAAGAACCAATTCATGAACATAATGCCATGCACGGTTTGCAAAGAAAGTTTGTATACCTTAATTTATTATAGTACCAGGGACTTTAGTTCGCAAATGTTAGACGCATCTATGTGTCTATTTTGTTCTCAATTCTTTGTAATGTTCATAATCGGTTTTGTGCTTATTTTGCTATTTTATGTCTTTTGTAGGTATTTTTGGAGAAATAAGCTTTTGCGAAGAAATTGACTCTAAAGTGGCATTTGCACCCGGAGGAGTTGTTAAAGGCACCCAGGAAAGTACTACTTATGCCCAAAAATTACTATTTGCACCCCAGCAGTGGATAAGGGGCACCCCAATTGCTAAAGACACTCCCGGATTTGGATAAGGGATGACTATCTTCTTCCCCGTTTGAATCTATATTTTGGCGGGAAATTGGTTTTGAAGAACCAGAATTAGGGTTCAACTTTTGGAAGAGTTAGAGGGAGACTCAATGGCTGAAATCAAATGGGTTTATTCCCAGAGACTAAACAGGGCTGGTAAGTCCTTAATAATCGTTTAAAATTGTCTAGTCATCGAGAAGAAACAAATCAGTGACGGGAAGATAATTTCAAAACCCGATATTTGCTGTATTGGATTTGGAAGAATTTCAGTAAGATTGAGTCACGGATATGGAGTGATTTGGGCCTGTTGTCACTGAACAGGGTTGGAATATAATTTTTATTCGACAGAATTGGGTTGGTTACGTGGATTGAAGCTAAACAGAGTACATGAGGTTTGCACGGGATGGCATGACTTGCCATGAGTTTGAAACGTGAACTACATGAGTTCTACTCTAACTAAAGCGTACAGGTGACACTCTGGAGTGAGTCTAATGCAAGAAAGAAGCGTGTAAGAGATTAAAAGGGAATAAAGCCCGTAACTTGGAAAGTATTTCCCGTGGAGAATAAATTTTTTATTGCGAGATATTTTGGAGTTATGGTGAAGGTTTAGAGATCCTATAGAGTATATAAGGGCCTTATGGGATCTGTATAATGGATATGGAGTGTTAGGGGTTAGTTTAGAGCGTAACAGAGAGAAAGAATCGAAGTTGCAGGAAACTGAAGAACAAACCCTGCAAAATACAGTCGCGAAATCTGCTACAAAACAGAACTGTCGTTCTTCATACAGTGTAACTCATTGTAACAGTTAATTCGCAACTCCTATAAACGTTGCAGTTTTCTGTTTTTATTATTCCTCTCTTTTCACCATTGTAAACACACTTTTGAGCTATGAATAAATATTTTGAGCGTGTTTTCACCATGTGGAGCTAAACTCCATCACTGGGATGACGGAGGAAGTCAATTCTCATCACTGTGGTAACTTTATTTAATTCTTTTTATGACTTTTGCATTAATCTAATTTGAAATGTGATTTTAAATTAATTAGTTGTCATTTAGTTTGATGAGTTATGCTTAGCTTAAATGTTTTGATAACTCATGCTTACCATTTACAATTAATATTTTATAAAATCTACCTTGGTAAAAATTAAGAGTTAATAATTGTCTAAGAATTAATATTGAACCATAGAATATGAGTTTGGTGGAATCTTGATTCCCAGTAGTCTCTCAACATTATCACTATCCTTTATTTTATTTGCTAGATTAATTTTATTTAAGTCTAAAATCAACTTCCCAAGTCCGAGAAACTAAATCTCTATACTTATCACTGTAAAAACTACATCAGCAAACGAACCTGAGTTCATGAGTATGAGTTGTCATACTTACCGATTTTAGAACCTATCCACTGTTTTCGCAAACTGAGTATGCGAACCACAGTTCCATACTTGCCTAGTCTTGCCGTTCGCAAACCACAATTCCAGACTTTTCACAGGTAAACCCGTTCGCAAACAAGAGTTTCGGACCTGTCTAGTACTTCACAGTTCGCATACTAGGTACGCATACTGTGCTGAATCCAGACATTGGTAGTAGTTCTAAAACTCTCATTCAATTATTGAAACATCCTTAGAAGACAACAATGGTAATCTTACACATACCACTAGTTTCAAGTAATTTTCAAGTGATTAATTGATCAATACGAAACTTCCCAAGTTAACATCAAATGATTGTTTCACACAAATCATGTAAGATGTTCAAGGTAATTTTCACATAATCATCTTGACTTAATATCTAGTTTCCAACAAATAAATTGTTTACAACTAAACTTGTCGAGTAGATGATGAAGTTAAGCTAAAGCTAAAAAGCTTCCAACACGTATTTTGAGAAATATATAAACGAGATAAACTCGGCTCAAAATTTCAAGTGTGTATAACACAAAGTCTATATAGCTATAAGACTTAGTCTTATTAGAAGATAGAATAGAATAAACTTCTGAGTGATAGATAAGTTTTAGTCTCCACATACCTTTTGTTGATGAAGTTCCTCCAAGCTCTTCGGTAGATCTTTATCTTCAATTGGTGAACGCCGTGAAGTCTAATACTCAACTACACACTTCTATCCTAATCCGAGACATAGCTATAAGTAGACTAGAAATCAAGTATATATGTTTGATCAACTAAACTTGACAAACAACCTTGAGATAGCAACACTTGCGAGTTCGACTGAGCAGTGCTCTAACAATTGCCATTGGTTACAGGGAAAAGACTCAAATGGGTATTTTTGTGTGTGTGTCATTCAGAACAACAATGAAGTGAGTTTAACTGGATTTTAGTTTGTGGCATCCATAAGCAAGGAGTAGAAGCAGGTGTTGTAGGAAATGAAACCGGTAAGTTGGATGGAGTCTGCTAGCAGGTGTTGGTGGTTATAATGTTAAGTACCTGGTGGTTTTAGTGATTGCCATGGGACTGAGGTGATGCTGAAATTCCTAGATGTATGTTAGGGTGTGAATCAAGTATGGGTTGTTTGGTGCTGATGAAAATGAAATGGTGTTAGTGATAATGGCTAGGGCCTAACTTACAGTGCTAGAACATATGGTATTGCAGCTACAGTTTAAACGAAGGTTAATGGCTCAGATTGAGATAATGTGGTTGTGACAGGAAACTGCAGTTGGTGTTGTTGTTGTAGACAGATGTGATAGCTGAGTTATGATGGTGTTGTTGATGGCAATGCAGTGGAGCTAAAGAAGTGGGTACTGGTGAATTGGTTTCTGGATAAGTTGCTGCATTTCTGGAGGAGATGCTGCAATGCAGAGTAGCGCCTCTGCAGAGAAGAAGTTGCAGTTGGTATGAGCTGAAGGTTACAACGGAAGGTATTTCACCATGATGGTGCAACACTGAAGATAAAGATGGCGCATCATTACAATATGACCTATGCAAATGGCTCAGGCCTTTACAACTCTGGCCTAGAACCTATTCAGCCGATTCAGATAGCTGACTCGGTAACTCCGTCAGTGTCCGTTAACTTGACTGTTGTTTGACAGTTGACTTTTAAGTTTGCGTCAATTTTTTCGGCCGGCCCTCCCACCGTGGTAGCGGTCATCTAGTATTCTTCACATAATTTTAACAATTTCTTTTTAGCAATTTGTTCCAAAAAAATCTAATAATACAAAGTTCAAAAAATTGTTGATATTTACGGACAAGCGTCATTAAAAATACAAAATTTTACCTGGCTTGGTGTTTAATTGTGAATGTTAATACATGCATTATGCATATGTGGGATTCTTCGCTGATGAAATTACCACAGTTACCACATGTTGTTTTCACGTATGGTCATGACTTGCGACGTTTAATGGGGTGACCTAAATTTTTAGTTAGCCGTCAATAGTAATGCATTTAATTTTGTGGTTGTATCGGTGAAGAAGGATTGCAGGGTCAAGTAAATTGGAAAATGACCTCGCTGGCTCACTAAGTCCTGGGGTGAAAATATGACATGATACGAGTAAGCAGCGATAGAAGCGGGAGACAAAGTCTAACTGGGCTAAAATAACACTATAGGCTAAACACAAAGTTTCTAGGGGGATATTTGTTTATTTTTCGGAAAAAACTACACATGAAAATATTAGTTTTGGGAGATTTTTAGAGAATTCCCTGCGAGTAAGCTTCAAAAATTGAGAGTGAACATCTCATGGAAAGGATTTGAACAAAATTTCAGAAGGAAACGTCTGTGATGAATGGTGGAAGCAATTTGAATAAAATAAAGAACTTATTTCGCCAAGCTAACTAAGGAAGACGCTGCTATGATAATATTTCCCTGAATTATGATTATAATTCATTAGTACATTATTTTTTGTAATGGACTGGAGTATTAAATTTTGATTGCTTCAACGGTACGGTATCCATAAAATTAAAACATCCACAAAAGTTTGTTTTGAGAGGACGGATAGAATAACATTTATACATTTTTTACCTGCCCTAATGCGGGTTGTGTAAGGCTCTGACAGGCCGGCGTAAAAACTATGTTATACATTTATGAGGTAATCTCCAGCCTACCCGGCACTAGATACTGGAAAAGGGTTTTCGTTTTCGTTTTGGATAGAACAACATTATCAAAACCAACATCATTCAACCATCTATCATTATTCATGACACAGCCCTCTCAGAGTCTCAGATTTTATCTTTCTCAGTTGGATATATATAGTTTTTTACAATCTTCAAAATTCTGGTTTTATGAGGAAATCAAACAAAAAACTAAAATATAATTAAGTAGGTAGTTTCCCAAGAACATGAACCAAAAACCAGTAGCGATAAGAAATTTGGGTATATTAAAACATTCTCTTTATTATTGAGCTAATTCTTGGAAAAAGTCCGGAAACTATGATGGATCTTATGTAGACAGAATCAACATATACATCCGAGACTGCAATCAATATATCAAGTTAATATCTCTATATACGAATTTAGTTCATTTAATCTATTTAAAAAACAATTAAGCTGTCACTAAATATTTTTGGCTCTGACCTACACTGCATATCCGTCCGCATTTTCATTTTGTGAATTATCACAAATTGAATTCAGATTCCTCCAACATCGCACTAAATAATGTCTTCTGCACATCAACAGTAATAAAAATTGATTGGCTTTTGGAGTAAAGGTCAATAATTGACATCAAAGAGAAATACCAAAGCAAAGAGTATACTCACATGTACAAGTTTCTGAAATCTGACAACAACAAATCTTCTCTTAAAGATTAACTGGCCGTTCAAAAAACTGTTCAGAAAACCGTATACTTACATAGGTATCTGTATGTGCACAGTTTTTTTTTTTTTTTGGCGTTTTTTTTTTACGGTTCGCCAAGAACCACTGATTTCGCATTCATAATTTTTGATAGGTGTCATATCTTAAACATAAACATTTCACCCTAACCTTGCCTCTATCTTTTTTTCTCTTCTTGTCTTGACGTTACACCAAAATATATTTTTTTAATCGTTTTAGTTATCTTCCTATTCCAATGACTCTTCTCTGGATATTACAGTCATAAAAAATATCACCCAGACTAGTACAGTGCATGTCCTACAAACCTAGTTAAAGAATTTGGTTTTCAGATTCGAGAAATGCGTACACCTAACGAGAGAATCTCGTTAAAAATTCAGAGATGTGACCGGACGGTATCTGGATAGTCCTCTAGCATCCTCGCTATTTGTTTCAGTCAGGATATTCAACCGGAGTTTCCGTCTGTAGGGCTAGCAAGTGAGCATTTTTTTTTTCCGTAGCATCCAAGATAAGCATTCTCAGTGGCGGAGCCAGGAAGTTGGAAAGGGAGGGCTAAAAGAAATTTTGGCGAACGATGAGTTTACTGCGGCCTTTTTTTTAGCCGATTTAGCGCCTAGGCAACAAAAACTTCCTCTTTTAGGCCCTTGATGACTAGTTAGTAAACATTTTAATTTGTAAGCACCAAATAGACAATTAACAATATAAAATACTTACTTTGATTACCAAATACTGTAATTATACTTTTCTAGATTGTTGATTATAGTGAAGTAGTGAAGGGAAATCCTTACCTAATAACTAATGATTGTTTAGAATCGCGTTCAATTCCATCCAAAACTAAACTTCAACCACGAACTCACCTTGTTTTCTCTGTTCAGTGTTCTAACACTAACAAGCACCTACTATATACTTAAAAAATTGGAATATGAAAGAATAGTTTGGTTAGACACGTAGTTGGGCTAGGACGTTGGGCTTGCTTGGTCTCTTGACGGACTTGGTAAACTAAACTGGTTGAGGTGGTGGACTAAATTGGTTTGGCAGGTGGACTAAATAAATTTTTTTCAAAACTAAAGGGTAAACTTACGTACCTGTGATAGTTTTATCAGAAAAGGGGGGCTATAGCCAGGGTTAGCCCCCCTTTGCTTCCGCCCATGAGCATTCTTGACAACGGGATTCAAAATAAATCTCCCCCTCTTTAAGGCAAGCAAGCTTAATTGAAATCCTTACTCTTTTTCTGGTTCCCCCAAACGGAAAATGGTTAACCAAACGGATTAGAGACTAAAATGTTAAACAAAGTAGGACTGTTTAGTTAAGAAATATAAATAAGGATTGAAATGCTTAACGGAATAGGGACTTAAAAATAATAATATATGAAATCGTTTATTTACAGAAATGCCATTTTTTATAAAAATAAAGATAAATATTTTAAAACTTCGTTTTTTCCAAATGGTACGTCAGATTTTTGTGAATTTTATATATTTGGAAAACTCTTTCAATCACCTATGCAATGAGTATAAACAACCATATCAAATTTTACTTTTTAATATATTTATATTTTTCCGAAAAAATAGTAAATTAAAAGAGCTTATGTATTTTTTTATATGTTGCCTATATAATGCTCAAACACTTCACTTGATATACTATAAAATTACTTAGAAGAATCTATAGATTTTAGTTTTGATACGAAAGATTACCTCTGTTTCATTAAAAGTGATACTTTAATTTTTTGCTTTCCATTTTACCTAATATTAGGCTAAATTGAAAAATAAAATAAAGGTACCACATTTCAGAAATGCAATGAAAAATTAATGTAACCGACGTGCATCGCACGTCGTGCTCATTACATGTAGTATTAATTGGACATCCATTTTGTGGGCGCCAACAATTCATCCAAATTTACTAAACAACCTTAAAGTTTCAAAACTAAGTAGATGGGAGGACGACAAATCTGATTGAAGTTTAGCACAATTATCCATAAAGTTTAATTTCTTGTTATGTATTCACTTCGATTTTGAAAATAGATGCTAAATTTATTTATTTTCTAAACCGAGGGAATATTATTTAAAAAAACTCATAAAAAACAAAAAAACAGCATTATATAACCAAATGCTATTAAAAAACATCTAATATGCACCGTGTTGTACTTTCGTTACTAGACAGGAACATAAAAGTAAAAACCGCCCATGGTAATCAGATACCGATAATGATGGTATATTTTTCCACCATTTCGTGCCATGGATGTTCAAATTAACTTTTACAAATTTTTCTTATCGCATAGTAACCACATCGTATCTTTGAAGTGTAGACTACTACGCCTGGCTGGCTGTAATCTGTAGGTGGATATTACTAATTTTTGAGTTTTTTCAATTTCCACCCGCATCTAAATAATATATAATGTCCAAAAAATGTTTATATGCAAAGATACATGTCCTGAAAAATGCAAATTTAATCTGGCCAGTTATCTAATTGTGAATGCAGATACACACATAATGTGAGATACTTAATGAAACCACATCCTCTTTTCGTGTATGGTCATGAGTCATGACTCGCGAAACTCTTTGAGAAAACAAACACAGACCCAGTTCTCATAGCTGTTTATTTATCGCCATGCAAACCAAAATAAAACACCAAAAGAAAATCCAGAAAGCTAAAATGCTAAGAACTATTACCATTTGAACTGTGTGGAAGTTAAAAGGAGGGTCCCATTGTTCTTTATTTTCACCATAAGCAAATAACATCATCTAAGTTAGGGGCAACACGAAGCCCAGTAGCCAAGATTTATACTTATGTTACCAGTTCATCTACCTTTTTTTCCTTGCCCATAAAAATGCTATCATTCCTTTCCAACCAAACTAAGTAAGAAAAATATTTGTCAAATTTATAAGGAAAATATTTGTCAAATTTTCTTCCTAAGTTCTAGATATAAATAAATTAGAAGATACAATAAAGTTTAATACTACCAATGTAGTTTAGAATTCCAAATTTCCTGAGTTTTAGATTTTTTGATGAACTCCCTGAATGAAATATGCTTCCATGCGGGATTGAGAATCTACATTAGACTTAGAAGCCCTCCAAGACCTTTCCAATACCACTTATAAGCACCTTGTTGACCAAAAAAAAAATTAAAAAAAATGAAGACAAAGAACGCGCGTGTTACATTAGTCTAGATATAGAATTTGTGCCCAATAATGTTGTTTATTTAAATGGAGTGTTGATTAGCTTTGAATTATAAGATTATCTTATCTTATTTTGTGTTATCTATGTTGTTAATGTCTTCAATTTCATCCTTTTTTGTCTATATTTTGTTTGTATGTCTTATAAATTCACTTATTGGCATGTCAGTTTGATACTAATGTGTCTTTTATTGTACCGTGCGTAAATAAAAATATAATGTATATCTCGATTATTTCTGGTGAAAAATGGAAGCAGTTATCTTAAGACATATGAGATGATGAAGAGATGCAGCAGCATATCCACCACGCAACCACAATGATCGTCGTCGAAATGCCGCAACCTTGTATCAGATGGTGATGCATGAGACGCATAATCTACACCAACCCGAGCCGATTTTGGTGATGAACAGGAGACACATTGACAGATGCCGATGCAAAGATGATGCAAGACTACTTCAACCGGGATTGATTTCACAGAAAGTTAATTATTTTGCTTTTAAAAGTAATTTTGGAGTTACGTAACTAAATTGATTTATGATTTTTATGTTTTGGAATTCAAAAAGTAACTTCTGGAAATGAAACATAGATGCCATTTGGGCTGGTGTTTTATGAACTCTCACACAACCCAAAATGTCTAAAGTTAAGACAACTGAAGGAAGTCGACAAATCACATTATCGTAAAATCATATTAAACTTGAAAATAATGTTTAGGTAATTATCTAGTATTATTTTGAAGATGTTAAAAAAAAAAAAAAACGTTGAATCATTTTTTTTCTCAAGAACCAATTCAAGCAGCGTTCCATATCCATATATACCATTAAAAAAGTCAATACGAAGATTTCACATTTTTGTTTCAAGATAGAAATATCCGAAAGTAACTCCAACAGTAATCAGTAACCAAATCTATTGGTTTCCTTTTTACTCATCTTTCGGAGCCGTGGACGTTCATGGTACTTAGTTGTATCATTTAAAATCTTCTCTGATTTCCTTATGTTAACTTTCCCCTAATTTTTTAATGAATTAAGAATGACATCAAATCATCAAACTGTAGATCAGTGCTTGTGGCTATTATTAATAAATGGATAATGCTAATTTCTAAGTTTTTTCAATATCCTCCGGCATCTCAACGCCAAAATATATTTTCTCATAGTTTCCAATAATTTGGTTCTGACACTCTAAAATATGACGTTCAAAAGATTGTTTATATACATAGGTAAGTGTCATAAAAATGCAAATTTGATCTTCCTTGATTATTTTATTGTGAGTGTAGATACACACATAACGTGAGATCTTAACAGATGACACCACCACATAACCTTTTCATGTATGGTCGTGACTTCCGAGTCTGCGACGTTAAATTATGCATGCTTTTTTATCTTTTGAAGCACCAAATGTTTACATGTTCTGATATCGGTATGAGTTTTTCTTCTTCTTTTTTCCTTGAAGCAATATGAGAGAGTTGGTGACTTGAACTATTTTTCTGTTTTTTTAGTTTGCTGATCAATAAAACGAAAGGAAAAATAAAATTATAATATTTTTCAACTGGTTCCTTTTGCAGCTATTCTCTTCAATTGGGTAGCTGTAAATCTTATGTCGTGATCCAGTCCGAATAGTTCGAGACGAATTTACACCCATCACTCATCCAACTGAAACCCACGCATAGCTTGTTTGACTTAAACTAAGTCCTATGAGCTAGATTGAGTTGCTAGATTAGCCAAAAAGTATTGCAGTTCAAAAAAAAAAAAAGTTGTCTATTTGTTAACACTAGTTCTCTCTCCTAACATTTGCTCGCAGTGAAGTAGTAACAAGATAGTTGCTCTGAATGGTTCAGTGCAACAAAAATGACCTTTTCGCTGAATGGTTCAGCGTTGGAAAGAATATTCCAGGGAACCAGCGCTGAACCATCCAGCGCTGGCTGTTTGCGCTGTTCCATTGGGCGCAGCTTCACAGCGCTGAACCATGCAGCGGAAATAGGGTTTGACCTTTTTTTTCCCTATACCTGGTTTACACCACCAACGACTATTTTTTTTTAATTTTGAATTTTGAAATGTTCCCTCTTTTTTTACACCTAGTTTACACCACCAACGACTATGTTTTCAAATTTTCAATTGTGAAATGTTTGACAATTTGTTCCAATGGTTGTTTGTTTCAAAATTTGAAAATTTACTAAACTAAGAAATTCTTTCATTACATTGCAAAACAAGGTTACAATGTTTTTTGAAGAAATTAAAATTCTACTTCAAAAAATTTAAAAAGTACATTGAAATTAAAATTCTACTTCTAATTAAAACTTAAAAATGAAGTTCTAAATAACTTAAATTATTACTAATATATCACTTTAATTTAGGAATAGGTTCCAAGCCATTATGGACCAAAATCTCGTTCCTCCATTTTTTTAGAGGGGTTTTTCCCAATCCGCTACTTCATCCAAATTCTGGCATATGATCTTCAAGCCACTTTCTCTTTGGTGGGTTTGTGCGAAGATTGTAGAGTTTTCCATGTGCATCTTAAGGTACACTTCCTCTGTTTCATACTTTGAAACTCTTTGTGCTTGCGATTTTTCAAGAAGTTCGATGAGCTTATCCATTTGTCATCTGCTCTCTGCGATGCTTTAGCCTCACGATCCCTTTTTTTTTAGGAATCTCTCCCTGCACCTCTAACATCATCTGTTTGTTCGAAATAACGTCTTCTACGAGATATATCTGAGGTTTCATAACCAAAATTAGATGATGAGCTACCAAACATTGCCATATCCTCCAAATCTTCACCCATAGTTATTGGAGCGGTAGTACCAGCTTCATTGTCTTGAGTAGGTTGCCTATCTTGAGTAGGTTGAGTGTGTTGAGTAGGTCCATCATCATTATTCACCTCTGGATTGTAGTCTGGTTGATAGTTCTGCAGGAGCTGGAAAATCGATTCATGTTTCCAAAGTCTCTTAAATTCTGCTTCTTAATTCAGTTTTCCATGATGATACTGGGGAAAAATGTATTAGAGAAAGAAAAAAAGAAAAAATTTAGAGAAAGAAAGAAAGAGACCTAAATGGAAGAAAAAAAAAACATCAAATTTTTTTAGGTACTTACATAATCCTGGACTGTCAATCCCGTAGGTCTGTTTCGGAAGTAGCTAGGGTCTAATGTGTGAAATATATCTTCTCACTTCGGATCTCAATGTGTTACACCTTGATTGCAATGCCTTTTTGTCCCTCTCTCCACCATTAAGATATCTTTTAATGAACTCTTCCATAATCTTCCCCGAAAATTGTGAACCTTTTTTTTAATCTTTTCCTCTAATCTGATCGTTGCTTGCTATAATCCAACCTAAAATTAGTGCTTCATCCTCTTTTATACAAAAGTGTGCCATATTTTGTATGAACAAAATTGTGTTAGGTGAAGAAGAAAAAGAAGAAAATCAATGAATAAGAGAATCAATTGATTTTGGTGTGAGGGATGAAGGAGAAGTAGTTCTCTATTTATAAGGTTGCCTGAAAATATAGTTGTTGATATTTCAAACGTCCAGTAAATCAGAACCGTTGAGATTTAACCGTCATTTTTGATTTGACGGCTGAAATTAGCCAGTGCTGAATAGTTCAACACTCCAGCGCGAAATGGTACAGCGCAACATTTCCTGCCGTTGAAAATAATGGTTATTTTCTCATCTTACGGCTGTTAGGCAAAGCGCTGGAGCGCTGTTTGGTTCAGCGCTGGTCTAACGGTTAGTAAAATCAGATCATTTCTTATGCCTCTATTTAAACTTAACACATGAACTCAACATCCCCACCCCAAACTTGTGAAGTTTCACTCTTTTCTTCTTCTCCTAAATTCTCAATTCAAGCATGGCAGGATTGGTTGGATTCTCAATTTCCAAAGACAATGACTTGGTGAGAAGTTTTTGCCAAATTCGCAACACAAATCCTTTAGATACGTCTCAAACACGCAACAATTTTTGGGAACAATTATTTGAAGAATTTGTGAGAATTAATGGTAATGCTAATGGAAGAAACCGAGGAAGCCTTAAGAATCGGTTAGCATGCATCAAGCGTTATTGCAAGCTTTTTGTAGCTTCATTAAGGGCATCAAATCCTAATTGTGAAGATGCTATGGTTGTATACCAAGAGGATCAAGGAATGTCGTTCACTCATACCACCGCTTTGTAGATATTTGGTGGAGCTCAAAGTTGATTTGAAGTATATGCATGAAGAAGTATTATGAAGTTTTAGTTAAATATGTAATGTAATTAAAATGTCTACTTAAAGTGGTGAAAATGAAATTTACTCTCCATTCTCATAAAATGATCCATCTCATTCATGGTCATATTGATCTTCATCGGTATCTACATCGGTTGTATCCTCATGAACTTCCGGCAAGGCATCATCAATCTCCATGTTTGGAATATCACCATCTCTCAAACCTTCTCCATGTCGTTTCCAAATGTGTGTAGTGAGTTCCAAGTGAAGTTCTGACGAACGTGCAGGGTGGTACAATAAATGAAGAAGCTAGCCTTTTGTTTCCTTGAATTGGCAGTTGAAGTTCATCTCCCGTGATCCTCCCCCAGTACTCATTGTGATATCCCATCTCAACACACATACTGTGCATTATCAAGCGTCCCCTCATAATTGCCTTCATGTCCGATTTTTTATAATAACGATATGGTTTCAATATAATACCAGACTTACCTTTTAAGCCTCCAAAGGCACGTTCTATGTCCTTCCTTTTGGATTCTTGGTATTGATTGAAAAGAGATTCTCTATTATTTGCGGAGGGTTTGTATGCTTGCAAAATGCAACCATACATAGGATATGCTCCATCTCCTGGGTAGTACCCCTTGTCGTAGTTCCTGCCATTAATTTGATAATGACAAGGAGGTGCTACACCATTAAGTTGTCTATCGAACAAACCCGAAGCATGCAAGGCATTATGGTCATTGTTCTGCCAACCCAACCCAAAATAGGAATGCCAAATCCATTTATCATATGAAGCTACCGCCTGCAAAACAACCGAGGGATATGACTTATATCCCACATGGGATCCTACTTGATCCATTGGACATGCTCTCCATACCCAGTGAAAACAATCGACACTACCAAGCATCCCAAGAAATCCTCGAGCTTCATTTTCTGCCAAAATCCTTTTTGTATCTTGAGCGGTAGGCTGACGCATGTATCGACCATTATAAATCCAAATAATTGTATCCATAAACTTCATAACATAATAGTAGATAGTGGTTTCTCTCATTTGTGTGTAATCATCTAAGGAATCAGGTGCAATACCTTTGGCAAAATGTTTCATGACGCCAACCATTTTCATATATGGAGTATGACCAGGAATACCGCAAGCATCTGTTTTTTGGCGAAAATCATGGTCAAAATCACAAACTTTCTCTAGAATTCTCAGAAAAAGGGGACGAGGCAAGGAAAACCGACCTTTGAACTTCTTTGGCCCATACGTACAATTGAATTTGAAGTATATACGAGCATCGACATCTACACGTTTTCTGTGCACCCTCTGACGGGTCTTGACTTCATTTGGGACGGATTGGTGTATTCCTTTTCTCCTCTGTGACTCCAAAAGCGTATCAACTTATAAAACATTCGTCTCAGTATCATCTTCATCATCCGGAAGGCCGAACAAAATTCTTCTCAAAGCTCCCTGCATAATGTACCTAATACAATGAAGAAAAAAAAGCTTTTATAACACTCCATAAAAAAAAGCACTTAAAACATGCCATAAAAATATAAAACTCCATTGAATAAAAAGCACTTAAAACATGCATAAAAAAAAATAACACTCCATAAAAAAAATAACACTTAAAACACGCCATAAAAATATAATGCTCCATAAAAAACAAATAACACTCCATATGTTTTCATAAACACTACAAGTACTTTCATAAACACTACAAGTACTTTCATTCAATCAAAAGACATCACGGGGTGGATTGTTTTCATATTGGGCGAATTCAGTATCATAAACAACGTTAGGAAGGTTTCATCCATCAACGCATCGGTAAATTTATTGTTTTGGTTATTTTGTTGTGGATGTTGTGATGTAGTAGATCCATATTCACACCTTGGAGTGTAAAATTCTTGACATGTAGGCCATTGTGAATATGTACCACCCAATGTGAGATCTTCGAGATTGTTTGGTTGTTGGGAAAGGACTGATGGTATTGAAGAAGAAGAAGATCTGCTAGATGAGGAACATGAAGTTGTAGCTCGACGCAGTGTCTCACTCCATACGGCTTGACAAGCTCCAAGATCGAATGAACATTGTTGTTGCATAAACCAATAGAAATCCTCCTATAAGTATAAAGTAGAGAGATTTAGTTAAATATTCAAGAAACTTCAAACGAAAATGCAAATGCAAACAAATGTAAATGTACTTACCAATGTCAAACCCATCTAGGAAAAGTTATACGGACAACGAACCCTTAGAACTGGTACTGACTTTTCTACGCCGACTTCATTGGAAAATGGTAAAGTGAAATTTATCTCTGGAAGCTGTGACAGGGGCTAGTTCTGTGTGCCATAAGTATATTTCTGCGACATCAGGTTAGGAGGCGGATGATTAGGAAACAAAATGGCGAGGAACAGCTATGCTACCCAATGTTATCTCATCAACGTTTTGTTCATGGTATGACTCAGTGGGATAAGGTCCAACACTCTTCTTCTTCCACCAACTGTTATATTGATCCTCAGTGACAGCATAATAGTCGGTGCCTACATCTACAATCCCTTTGTCTACAACTGATTGCAAATTTGGAGGATTTGCTAGGACTACAATCTCACCTGCTATCTGCCTCTGGAATCTCTCATCCAAGTAACAACTAACTCTTGTGTTTTTTTTCTAGGTCAAAAATCACAAATCTCCTTCTAGATAACTGTAGTGCATAGTCATAATGGTCTCCCACATAAAATTCACTATCTACCCATGGTTTCTTAATACATGATACACTTGTTCTAGTGTCAATCTGTGCTCTTGCACTGGAGAGTATTGAGTGTTTCCTCGTATCCTTTTGGCCTCCTCCTTGTCCTCTCTTCCTTGATATAATGTTAACCTTCTTGAAAAGACAAATCTTTGGGAAAATATCCCGGTGTCTGACAAAGCAAGGGTTGGATGTTGCGGAAGTAATAATAGTATTAATACTCAAGTACCATAACCATGCCAGATAAATCCTTACCTTTGGTTGACCATTCGTCAAGAAATTTATAGGTATTACCTAACGAAACTATACCCCAATCATATTCCCCAACTGTATCTAAATTATTCAACAATAGAACTCAACGTTTATTTACTCTTCCACTAGAATTCGCACGAAGAAAATGACCAAAACACCAAAAAAAGAATGCTCGTGTCAATGTCTCTGCACATCCAATATTGTCCTGGTTTTCTCTACTTTTAATGTAGTTTTTCAAGATAGCCAAGGATATTGAATTAGTCTTAGGGTTCCATGTACCATGATTTTTGATATTCAAAAAATATAATCATCCATAGCATGATATGTTAGATCACTACCCAAAGGCGGGATAGCTACTAGTCGTTTACTAGGGTCACCAGTGGGAATTCCCGTTAACATGTACCAATCTAAAGGAAGGATGCCAATTTCAAACTACTGAAAATGAAAGCTCTTCGTCTTTCCCCACCATCTCTCAGCCATGGCTTCTACTAAGCCTTTATCCCTATTGGCGAAATCAAACTCAAAAACAGCAGAAACCCCACAATTATCATAATATCGTTGTGCCGGCGGATTATTTTTCACTAGAATTTTATAAAACGCTTCAACCTCTTTCAAGATACTTCTAAAATTTACATTGCGAGTATCTCTGGTAACATCTTGACATACATGTTTATCAATATTCTTTGTCGATACTATATCCAAACGATCTAGCAAATCATCCATACTCATACTACAATCAATAACAAACATGAAAAAAATATCAATCACAAGACTAGCTAACGAAATTTCATACAAATTTACCTACAAATTTTCATCCCAAATAATCATACAAATTTACCTACAAACTAATCATACAAATTATCATTCAATTTCATCACAAATAATCAAAATTTTATTTATTTTTTTCATCACAAATAATCAAATTAAACCCAAAAAATTCACATATCATCTAAATCATAACATCAATTTCAATCATGCATTGTAACACATACCAATCATCATTTTCATCAAAATTTCATGATAATCAAAAATAAAAAAATAAAATAAAAAAACTAAAATTTTAAATTCTTACCTCGATCAATAAGTGTAAAACCAAACCTCGAATAATTTTTATAGAAACTTCAATTATTGTTCTCCTGAAATTATAAAATCTAACCTCGAATTAATTAAAACACGAAATAAAATATATTCTTGATTGAACCCAAAACTCTATATATAACAACATAATAAGCTTCATTATCGATTAAAAAAGGAAACTCATGCCGAATCAATGGGAATTGTGGAAGAAATGGCCTCTTCGTGTTTTTTTTGTTTTTTTATGGTAGAGATAGAGATAGAAAGTAAAGAAAAAATACATTACCAGAAAAAGTTACAAAGTACAGAGAGAGAAAACAGAAGAAAGAAAACCGAATGTTGTCGTGTTATCATATCAGCGCATGCCCTGTTATGAGATTTTGAAAACAGAATGGTATTGCTACATGCACAATTGTGGAATGACTGTTCTCTTCGTATTTCTTATATATGTATTTTTAAGATTGCAACATGCGGTAATGCTCTAATATTAACAAACTCATTCCACAAACTGAAAAAGGAAATCAGAAGTATGAAATTAATTAATTAACACATTAGATAAAACCTGATTTTCCTACTTCATGCGTCATATACAAGCAATTAAACTTGATGAACTACAAATAAAAACACTAAAGAATTTCATGTCCCAACAGCTTATTCTTACGCCGATTTCACTATCAGCTATTGCTAAAAAACGGTCTTAGGTATCTTAAATACTGACCAACCTAATTATCATCTGATCATCAAATCCGCAAACTTAACCACCCTTAGGAACAATAACAATAAATGGACTTTAAGATTAAAATTGTCTCATTAGGAGAAACTGGTTCTTTAGGAAAACATCTCTCTGTAGGATTCATTCAACGAATCAAAATATAAAACCCATATGATTTAGCATGTCCTCATTAACTAACTCCACCTCAGTCATTATTTAACTAGTTCTCTTCATGAATTCCATTAGGTTTGATGCTTCAATTAGGTTGTAATCCTATTAGCTAAGCAGGTGATTAGGTTGGGGCGTCACAAATTGGTATCAGAGCTCACTTTTAGATCTTACATGGGAAACAATAGCTAATAGTTGGTGTCAAATAGATAACTAGATTAGTTTAGAACTGGTTTAGGTTGTGAGATAAATCTTAATCACTAAAAGCTATCAATAACTAAAAGATTTATTTGGTTTATTGATTTATTTGTTTAGTTTTGTGTACTTTTTATGAAGTAAAAATTGTAGGGTGAACCGGTTAACTTTATGATTGCAAAGATAATATAGTGTAGAGAATAATTAGTCTAGAAATTAAGGATACGTACACTAACCTATAATAGAAAAATAGTGAGATTAGTATATTTGATATATACCAAAAGTCACATAGAAACTTATTGAGTACCTTGACTTATACGAAGATCTATCAATTTATTAAGATAGAAGATTAGTGTGAAGAACTTAGACTTATTTATTAATTAGTGTTTAAATCAGTATACCTTAGGTTGATAGAATACAGATTCATATAGAACCTTTATGATAGAGTATCTTCTAACGTACTTAGAACCAATAGTCTATTAAAACAGAAATTAGTCTACCGAACCTAGAACTACAAATATTAAATATTAGTTGTAGGAAGACATATAGCTTCGTGTTTTGTCTCAAATTGTTTCGAACTCATTTAAAATGAGTTTCTTTTTCGCGCTTGTATAAGTATGAGCAGTACTTGCATTTAGTCGAGAGATAGCATTTTTCTATAAGGTGGGGAGTTTTGAAGACTAGAAGGATGGTTCGATTTTCGAGGATGGAAATGAATAAGGTGAGGAGAATGTAAGGACCCTCAAGCTTGTCAACGCTATTAGACAAGTCAAGAGACGATTTATCCGCTAATGACTCGACTAGTTAGACATGAACATTAATTGATATAAATTAATCTAACAATGATCAAGATATGAACTTAGTACCATTGGATAGATCTCGAAAAGTTATGTGAAATGGGCTACTCGAATGTGTCATTCGGACACCGGGCGAAGAAAGAATAATCATTTTTTTTATGAAGGGCAAATTAGTAAATATGCCTTAAACCACCTGGCTGCTCTTATCCGTTTCTTAGGTGCCGTAATCATTTCTGGTCGGCCTTATCCCCAAAACCATTCGAGAAGAAATTTATTTCTTCTTTTCTCTTCTTCTTTCTTCCTTTTCTCTGTTCTTCCTCTTCTCCTCTCTGTGGATTCCGATTTCGAAGATCTGAGCGTGATTTTAGTATGAGTGATCAATCTGAACCTTGTCAGCTTGATGATTGAGGAAGGAAGTGATGATACTGAAGATGATTGAGTTCTGGAAAAGCAGAGAATTGGAAAGTTAACTTAGGGTTCCGTATTTGTTTGAAATTCGTATATGAATTTGATGTGATTGGATAAATTATAGATGGGTTTGTGTTTAATTGAAGTCTAGTGGTTCTATAAGGTTTAATTTTAGTTTCTTTAGGAAGTTAGTTTCCAGGTTAGGGTTTTCAGTAAATTGAGGATGAAGATTAGGGTTCCTGGATTGGGTATTTTTGATGAGGATGATGAACTGAGAAGTGGTGACTGAAGTTGAGTTATTTGATTTAAGGTTCTACAATGAAGAAATATAAATTAGGGTTTGAGTTCATAATTGGGAATAAATTAAACAGTATTGGAAGGAAAATGGATTGGGGAATTAGGGTTGTTATTAGTGATTCAGAGTTAGAGTTCTGTGACCATAGGATGATAAGGATAGTGTTGTTGTTGATCAGTTGTTGGTGAACAAAAAGAAGATAAAGGTCAGTGCAGCTGATTAAATGAGATGTAACTGTGATTGAGAACGTGGAGGAAGCTATAGTGAGGAAACTGTAGTGGGTTTTAGATAAATGAAGTGTTGCAGCTGAAGTTGAGGTTATAAAAGGAGCTAAGGTTGTGCAGTGGTCAAGTGATGCAGGTGGTATGACTGAATGAGAGCTGTAATTGGTGGAGGTTTGTAACTGTGGACTACAGATACATGTTCAGGTGAGGATATGAGTGCATTACAGTTGGAATTATGATTGGTGTTTGTAAGATTGTGTTAAGAGTTATGTTAGAGCACTGCTCAGTCGAACTCGCAAGCATTGCTATCTCAAGCTTGTTTGTCAAGTTTAGTTTCAAAAACTATAAGTCTCGGATTAGGATAATAAGTGTAGTTGAGCCTTAGACTCCATGGCGTTCATCGAATGAATACGAAGAACTACTCAAGGGAACTTGTAGATCTTCATCAACAAAAGGTATGTAGAGACTTGAACTTAACTATCACTCAAAAGTCTATCTATTCTATCTCTTATTTGAGAAAAAAGTCGTATTGTTATATAGACTTTAATTATACACATTTGCTATTTCGAGCCAAGTTTATCTCGCTTATCTATTTCTCGAAATATGTGTGGGTAAGCTTTCACTTTAGACAAGTTCATCTTTACTCGTGGCGAAAGTTATGTTGATTATTTCAGTAACTTGAAAATCGCTTTGATGAAAATAGTATGTGAATAACAACTATTTTAACATCCTCGAAGAAAGTTTCAATGATTGAAATGAGAGTTTAGAACAAGTAACCATGTTGGGATATAAACATAGTGTGTTCTCACATTTGTGTAAAATTCCAAAACCGGGAACCCAAAGTATGCGTACTCGTATGCGTTCTGGCAGTTGTTGGAAATACGGGTAAGTATGCATACCCGTACGCAAACTGGCGGAAGGTTCACGTCCGTGAATTTCTGCTGGAGTTTGGATGTGAAAAACAAACTCAATCCGGTTACTTAATTCGCGTACCCGTTTGCATACTTAAGTAGGTTGCTTTCTAAAATCGGTTTGTTCATGAACTAAAACATTTATATAATAAGGAATGCAATCTTTGCAAACCGTGTCTATAATGTTCATGAATTGATTCGAGTGAATCAAAATCGATTTTGCTTCGATTGTGTCTTGTATACTTCTATGAGATCTAAGCAATTGAACAACTCTCTAACTAGTTCATTTGAGTCATTTGAAATAGTTATGGTAAAGACGAATAAGGTTGATATGAAAGTTCTCATATGGCTAACCATTGGTTAACTATTGTTGAACCTTTAAGTGTATAAAGGTTCCGTAACCCTACATTCCTTTTTCCTTCTCTAATAATTTTTTTTTAGCATAAGTTTGCTTGTAGAGCTTGTTCTGAGAAATTCCTCTCACAAACCCATATTGTTATGGAGACTCCAAGCATCATAACTTCTGATGGAAAAGATGTTAATATGATTGTTAAGCCATCAATCATGAAGGAAAAAGATAAATCTCTGTTACCTCCAACTATAAAAAGAAAAAGAAGGAATGTGAAGAAGCCAAGAGTTGTTCCTTCAAATTCTCAGAAGTTTTCTGATGTTCTTGAAGAGGTTAAGGAAACAAGGAAGGTGATTCAGGAAATAAAGTCTTTTGTGTTTAAGACTCTTGAAATTTGGAAGGCCTTGGTTCGGAATCAGTCAAGAAGGTTTGTTGATATCAACTCCTTTCTTCATGAACCTTATGTCCCAATGGCTGTTGATGACAAGGAGTTCGGGGACGATAAAGAATTTTTCAAAGGTGTTAATGTCTAGGAAACTTCTTATGAGAATTTATTCTTATGTTTTAAGAAGGATAACTAGGGTTTGGAATAGCCATTATTGTGAGTACACATAGCTATTTCCAATGATTTTCATCTTGCAATATTTTTAGATTTATTTATTTAAATTCTAAAGTTTATTTGGAAGATGATTTTGCAGTATTAATCTTTATAGTTTTATATATATATTGCAACTTGTTATGGGATACGTATGTTTGCGTCCGTGAACTTTGATTGTCTCATACATGGTCAAAATTAAGTCTTTCATATGTCAGTATGCAAGTATTGATAAAAGATTGAATGAACTTTTGACAAACAAAAGTTAAGCCTATTATGTCATTATGCAAATATTGATGGAAGATAGGATGAACTTTTGTTTGCAAAGATTAATTCTATTATATGTCATTGTGAAAATATTAATGAAAAATAGAATGAATCTTTGTTTATTCCGCAGTATTGATCTTCCCTGATCCATATCTTTATGTGAATACTATGCGGCTCCGTAAGTTCTCTTATGTGAGTATTTCCGATTAAATTAATCATGGGTTCTCTTGTGGTTAGTTTAATTGAGTTTTTTGGATACAAATTCATAATCTTATGTGATTTGTTAATGTCCAAAGAAATCCTTCTTTTCTTGTGAAAGTAAGGTCGCTCTTGTTGTTCTTTCGGGAATGACATTTTATGGGGGAGAATTCTTAATTGAACTTGTTCTTAATTGCCATCTTTGTGGGGAGTGAGGCTGTGGAATATTATAGGGGTTATCTTGTATCTTTATAAACTCCTTGATGAATGCATTTAGTTTCGGCTATATGATTGCAGCTAAACAAGTTGATATTTTCTTCTCTTTTGGTCATGAAGTGTCTCTATGGAAATTTCATTAGGATCCCACTAATTTTCGTACATTTGCAAATTTTATTGACAAAAAGGGGGAGAATTAATGTGTAGTTCACACTACAAATACATATGGTTTTCGGATCATTATGTAAGGGGGAGTGGTTTTCATGTGAGATGAAGTATTGACTAAGGGGGAGTGATACATATCACCATAGTATTATTGTCAAAGTTGTGATACAATTGAACTTTGATGTTGTGTAATAATACTATGACACTGTATAACAATGATTGAGAGCTATTGTCTTCTCATTGTTATAGCTGCGGATCTTCAACAACGATGATGCTGAGTTGAACACCTTTAGAATCATTGGAGTAATTGGAAGTGACGAAGATTTCGAGTAATGTTGAAGAACCAAGGAGATCAAGCATTTGGATGAGAAGCTACAAAGTTTATTTATTTTGTATTCCATATGCATTGATAGTTTTGTCACTAAAATTGACAAAGGGGGAGATTGTTAGAGCACTGCTCGGTCGAACTCGCAAGCGTTGCTATCTCAAGCTTATTTGTCAAGTTTAGTTTCCAAAACTATAAGTCTGAATTTCTAGTATACTTATAGCTAAGTCTCGGATTAGGATTGTAAGTGTAGTTGGGCCTTAGACTCCACAGCGTTCATCGAATGAAGACGAAGAACTACTCAAGGGAACTTGTGGAACTTCATCAAGAAAAGGTATTTGGAGACTTGAACTTATCTATCACTCAAAAGTCTATCTATCCTATCTCATATTTGAGACAAAAATCGTATTGCTATATAGACTTCAATTATACACATTTGCTATTTCAAGCCAAGTTTATCTCGCTTATCTATTTCTCGAAATATTTGTTGGTAAGCTTTCTCTTTATCCAAGTTCATCTTTACTCGTGATGAAAGTCATGTTGATTATTTCAATAACTTGAAAATCAGTTTGATGAAAATAGTCTGTGAATAACAACTATTTTAACATCCTCTAAGAAAGTTTCAATGATTGAAATGAGAGTTTAGAATAAGTAACCATGTTTGGATATAAACATAGTGTTTTCTCACATTTGTGTAAAAGTCCAAAACCGGGAACCAAAAGTATGCGTACTGGCGGTTGTTGGAAATCCGGGTAAGTATGCGTACCCGTACGCATACTGGCGGAAGGTTCACGTCCTTGAATTTCTGCTGGAGTTTGGAAGTGAAAAACAAACTCAATCCGGTTACTTAAGTATGCGTACCCGTTTGCATACTTAAGTAGGTTGCTTTCTAAAATCGGTTTGTTCATGAACTAAAACATTTATATAATAAGGAATGCAATCTTTGCAAACCGTGGCTATAATGTTCATGAATTGATTCGAGTGAATCAAAATCGATTTTGCTTCGATTGTGTATTGTATACTTCTATGAGAACTAAGCAATTGAAAAACTCTCTAACTAGTTCATTTGAGTCATTTGAACTAGTTATGGTAAAGACGAATAAGGTTGATAAGATAGTGCTCATATGGCTAACCATTGGTTAACTATTGTTGAACCAACTAAGTGTACACGTTTAGGTATGGTTACTCAAACCTAAATGAAGTTACATTGCATTTGTGTATAACAAGCTAAGTTCGATCTAACGGTTGAAAGATATTAGCTTGAATCTAATCAGGTTTTCATCTAACAGTGAATATTGAATGCTTTGTTACCAAGGTAACTTAGATTTCAAACCCTGATTTGAAGGCTATATAAAGGAGAACTCTAGCAACTGGGAAATCTAATCCACACACCTCCTATGTGATACTAGTTGTATAAGCTAGAGTCGATTCTCCTTTAACCTTAGGTTTTTCACGAAACCCTGTAGGTTAACGACTTAAATACTTAATTGGGATTGTGAATCCAGACCCAACTATTTTCTCTGTAGTTGCGTGATATGATCTTATTATTTCTATCGTGATTGAGTACAATCGTAAGATTGGCTTGAGATTTATATCTCCGATAGGCAAGATAGAAAAGTAGTCATAAACACCTTCGTCTCATTGTGTGTGATTCCACAAAATCTTGTTTCGTTAATCGATTAATATTATTGTGAGGTGATTGATAATACTAGGATGTTCTTCGGGAATATAAGTCAGAGTTATCACTTGGTTCCTGTTCACCTTGATTTATCTAAAGACGGAACAAAAACTCATAGGTATATCTGTGGGAGACAGATTTATCTATTCAATAGACTTTTCTGTGTGATACAGATTTGTTTATCAAGTTTTCGACTTTGGGTCGTAACAACTCTTGGTTGTGGGTGAGATCAGCTAAGGGAATCAAGTGCGTAGTATCCGTCTGGGATCAGAGATGTAAGAAACGCAACTGTACCTTGAATCAGTGTGAGTTTGATTAGGGTTCAACTACAGTCCAGACCGAAGTTAGCTTTGCAGTAGGCTAGTGTCTGTGGCGGCTTAATACAGTGTGGTGTTCAAATTTGGACTAGGTCCCGGGGTTTTTCTGCATTTGCGGTTTCCTCGTTAACAAAACTTCTGGTGTCTGTGTTATTTCTTTTCCGCATTATATTTTATTATATAATTGAAATATCACAGGTTGTGCGTTGAATCGATTAATTGGTAAATCCAATCTTTGGTTGTTGATTGAAATTGATTGATCCTTAAACATTGGTCTTTGGTACCGTTCAAGTTATTTCTCTTGTATTCAATCGGGATCGCAAATTCTTATTTGTTTGATTGCGGATTGAATTGAGAAATTGAGATATAGCTCTTTGATATACTTTTCTTAAGATTGATTCTATCTGTCTAGTTGATTCTCTTGAAAGTATATTGGAGTTAGTCCATACAGATTTCTAAGCGAAATATTGGGTGAGGTTGTTAGACCCCCGCTTTTCCAATTGGTATCAGAGCAGGCAAACACGTTTAAGTCCTCATAAGTATGTGTTTGTAGCGATCTGACTCTATGGACAGAAGTGCTATCTCAATAAACGTACCACTAGTCTTCGATGGATCAAACTACTCATGGTGGAAAATCGCTATGCGTGCTTTTCTTCAAGCTCGTGATATTCAAACATGGGTATGTGTTGTTAATGGCTATGATCCTCCGGTTAATGCAGAAGGCGATGTATATATACCTAAGGATATTGGTAGATATAGTCCAGAAGAAATCCTTGCTGTGAAGCAAAATTCTGACGGCTTAAATGCTATCATACATGCCATTACCCCAGATCTTAAGCATCATGTGACTACTTGCACAAAGTCTAAAGAAGCCTGGGATATCTTAGAAACTGTATTTGAAGGGAATACCTCTGAAAAGGAAGCTAGGCTTCAAAACCTATGTTCCGATTGGGAAAACCTTCGTATGGCAGATGAAGAGTCATTTGATGAGTTTAATCACAAAGTGTCTGAAATTGTTAATGCATCTTTTGCATTGGGTAAGACTATTCCTGAAAAGGACATTGTGATGAAAATTCTCAGATCTCTGCCATCTAGATGCGATTCTAAGAAGCATTCCATCGTTGAAGGAAATAATCTCGCAACTCTTTCCAGAAATACTCTGGTTGGGAAGTTAAAGATCTTTGATCATGAACATACATCCAAATCCGGAAAGGATGTTTCTTTCAAAGCACAAAAGAACACTAAATTACTTGACAAAAGTAAAAGTGTTTGCATCTCTGAAGATAATCTTTCTGAGGCCAATTCATCAGATGAAGATCTTGACAAGTCAGTCTCTTTGATCACAAGACAGTTTAGGTATCTTCTTTTGAAGAGAAGTAAACGGTTCTCTTAAGATAAACCCAGGTCATCAGTTAAAACTCATAATCGTGTTCCTCCTAAAAATAGGGATAATGATGAAACTGATGATGAGGATATGTCTCAGTGCTTTAAGTGTAAAGGTTTTGTCCATTTTGCAAATGAGTGTCCAAATCGGAAAAAATACACTGGGAACAAAGGTCTAGCTGCAAATCTTGATGAAATGTCTGACAACTATGATTCTAATGAAGACGAAAAGTCAAGTGTTGCACTTCTTTGTGAAAATATTGATTTTGATAATTGTAGCAATACATACATCAATTTTGATATTCTTTCAGAAGAAATCTCAACCGATCTGGAAGAAAAAATTGATCTACCTGTTTCTACTGGAAACTCCTTTTCTGACTTTCCAGGTTCCACTATGTGTCTATCTGCGTACACATCTCGGGCGTCTGAATCATTTTCCAGGTTGACATGCTCTTATTGTTCTCTTAAAGGTCATGAACTTTCAAAGTGTTTCAAGTACAAACACAAAATGAGATATGTCAACAAACTTCAACGAAGAGCAAATCGATTAGCAAACAAGCTAAAACTTGTTCAAAAATCATCAGAGGTATGTAAACGCATCTCTTCTTCAAAGAAGTTAGTTTCCAATGTAAAGACTAGATCATTAGAAAATTTATGGTCTAAACACCATGAGAAACAGGGGTCTATGAATTCCTTTCGAAAAGGATATGGTGGACAGATTATTGTTTACCCCAGCACAACTTAAATTATGTTGGCTAGTGCTTCTTGTCTCATGTGCCTGATCAAAAGAGACAAGATTTTGCACACCTCAGGCTTCAGGAAAAGAAAATTCTTTTAGTTTTTGATTTTCTTTTTTTCTTGTTTTTTCTCTGTGAGCATTGTTAAGTCTGGAATTCATGTCGCTTTTCATATCTAATTAATATTGGAAAGGATTTCCCTGTTTAATCAATAAAGGAGGGTTAAAATAGACAATTCTTCCCTTTTTAGGGTAAGAGTTGTGCGTACGTGAATCCTTTAAGTGTATAAAGGTTCCGTAACCCTACATTCCTTTTTCCTTCTCTAAGTTTGCTTGTAGAGCTTGTTCTAAGAAATTCCTCTCATAAACCCATACTGTTATGGAGACTCCAAGCATCATAACTTTTGATGGAAAAGATGTTAATATGATTGTTAAGCCATCAATCATGAAGGAAAAAGATAAATCTCCGTTACCTCCAACTTTAAAAAGAAAAAGAAGGAATGTGAGGAAGCCAAGAGTTGTTCCTTCAAATTCTCAGAAGTTTTCTGATGTTCTTGAAGAGTTGAAGGAAACAAGGAAGAAGATTAAGGAAATAAAGGCTTTTGTTTTTAAGACTCTTGAAATTTGTAAGGCCTTGGTTCGGCATCAGTCAAGAAGGTTTGTTGATATCAACTCCTTTCTTCATGAAACTTATGTCCCAATGGCTGTTGACGACAAGGAGTTCGGGGACGATAAAGAATTTTTCAAAGGTCTTAATGTCTAGGAAACTTCTTATGAGAATTTATTCTTATGTTTTAAGAAGGATAATTAGGGTTTGTAATAGCCAATATTGTGAGTACACATAGCTATTTCCTATGATTTTCATCTTGTAATTTTTTTAGATTTATTTATTTAAATTCTAAAGTTTATTTGGAAGATGATTTTGCAGTATTAATCTTTATGGTTTTATATATATATTGCAACTTGTTATGGGATATGTATGTTTGCGTCCGTGAACTTTGATTGTCCCATACATGGTCAAAAGTTAAGTCTTTCATATGTCAGTATGCAAGTATTTTATAAAAGATTAAATGAACTTTTGACAAACAAATGTTAAGCATATTATGTCATTATGCAAATATTGATGAAGATAGGATGAACTTTTGTTTGCAAAGATTAAGTCTATTATATGTCATTGTGAAAATAGTGATAGAATGAATCTTTGTTTATTCCGCATTATTGATCTTCCCTGATCCATATCTTTATGTAAATACTGTGCGGCTCCATAAGTTCTCTTATGTGAGTATTTCCGATTAAATTAATCATGGGTTCTCTTGTGGTTAATTTAATTGAGTTTTTGGATACAAATTCATATTCTTATGTGATTTGTTAATGTCCAAAGAAATCCTTATTTTCTTGTGAAAGTAAGGTCGCTCTTGTTGTTCTTTCGGGAATGGCATTTTATGGGGGAGAGTTCTTAATTGAACTTGTGCTTAATTTCCAAATCTTTGTGGGGAGTGCGGACGTGGAATAATATAGGGGTTATCTTGCATCTTTATAAACTCCTTGATGAATGCATTTAGTTTCGGCTATATGATTGCATCTAAACAAGTTGATATGTGCTTCTGTTTTGGTCATGAAGTGTCTCTATGGAAATTTCATTAGGATCCCACTAATTTTCGTACCTTTGCCAATTTTATTGACAAAAAGAGGGAGAATTAATGTGTAGTTCACACTACAAATACATATGGTTTTCGGATCATTATGTAAGAGGGAGTGGTTTTCATGTGAGATGAAGTATTGACTAAGGGGGAGTGATACATATCACCATAGTATTATTGTCGAAGTTGTGATACAATTGAACTTTGATGCTATGTAATAATACTATGACACTGTATAACAATGATTGAGAGCTATTGTTTTCTCATTGTTATAGCTGCGGATCTTCAACAACGATGATGCTGAGTTGAACACCTTTAGAATGGAGTACTTGGAAGTGACGAAGATTTCGAGTAATGTTGAAGAACCAAGGAGATGAAGCATTTGGATGAGAGCTACAAAGTTTATTTATTTTGTATTCCATATGTATTGATACTTTTGTCACTAAAATTGACAAAGGGGGAGATTGTTAGAGCACTGCTCGGTCGAACTCGCAAGCGTTGCAATCTCAAGCTTGTTTGTCAAGTTTAGTTGCTAGAACTATAAGTCTTGATTTCTAGTCTACTTATAACTAAGTCTCGGATTAGGATAGTAAGTGTAGTTGAGCCGTAGACTCCACGACGTTCATCGAATGAAGACGAAGAACTACTCAAGGGAACTTGTGGAACTTCATCAAAAAAAGGTATGTGGATACTTGAACTTATCTATCACTCAAAAGTCTATCTATTCTATCTCCTATTTGAGACAAAAGTCATAATGCTATATAGACTTCAATTATACACATTTGCTATTTCGAGACGAGTTTATCTCGCTTATCTATTTCTCGAAATATTTATTGGTAAGCTTTCGCTTTATCCAAGTTCATCTTTACTCGTTATGAAAGTCATGTTGATTATTTCAATAACTTGAAAATCGCTTTGATGAAAATAGTCTGTGAATAACAACTATTTTAACATCCTCTAAGAAAGTTTCAATGATTGAAATTAGAGTTTAGAACAAGTAACCATTTTTGGATATAAAAATAGTGTGTTCTCACATTTGTGTAAAATTCCAAAACCGGGAACCCAAAGTACGCGTACTGGCGGTTGTTGGAAATCCGGGTAAGTATGCATACCCGTACGCATATTGGCGGAAGGTTCACGTCCGTGAATTTCTGCTGGATTTTGGAAGTGAAAAACAAACTCAATCTGGTTACTTAAGTACGCGTACCCGTTTGCATACTTAAGTAGGTTGCTTTCTAAAATCGGTTTGTTCATGAACTAAAACATTTATATAATAAAGAATGCAATCTTTGCAAACTGTGGCTATAATGTTCATGAATTGATTCGAGTGAATCAAAATCGATTTTTCTTCGATTGTGTCTTGTATACTTCTATGATATCTAAGCAATTGAAAAACTCTCTAACTAGTTCATTTGAGTCATTTGAACTAGTTATGGTAAAGACGAATAAGGTTGATAAGAAAGTGCTCATATGGCTAACCATTGGTTAACTATTGTTTAACCAACTAAGTGTACACGTTTAGGTACGGTTACCCAAACCTAAATGAAGTTACATTTGATTTGTGTGTAGCAAGCTAAGTTCGATATAATGGTTGAAAGATATTAGCTTGAATCTAATCAGGTTTTCATCTAACGGTGAATATTGAATGCTTTGTTACCAAGGTAACTTAGATTGCAAACCCTGATTTGAAGACTATATAAAGAAGAACTCTAGAAACTGGGAAATCTAATCCCCACACCTCCTGTGTGATATTAGTTGTATAAGCTCGAGTCGATTCTCCTTTAACCTTAGGTTTTTCACGAAACCCTGTAAGTTAACGACTTAAATACTTCATTGGGATTGTTAAGCCAGACCCAACTATTTTCTCTGTAGTTGCGTGATCTGATCTTTTTGTTTCTATCGTGATTGAGTAAAATTGTAAGATTGGCTTGAGATTTATATCTCCGATAGGCAAGATAGAAAAGTAGTCACAAACACCTTCGTCTCATCCTTTGTGATTCCACAATATCTTGTTTCGTTAATCGATTAAGATTATTGTGAGGTGATTGATAATACTAGGCTGCTCTTCAGGAATATAAGTCAGAGTTATCAATTGGTTCATGTTCACCTTGATTTATCAAAAGACTGAAAAAAAACTCATAGGTATATCTGTGGGAGAAAGATTTATCTATTCAATAGACTTTTCTGTGTGATACAGATTTGTTTATCAAGTTTTCGACTTTGGGTCGTAGAAACTCTTGGTTGTAGGTGAGATCAGCTAAGGGAATCAAGTGCGTAGTATCCTGCTGGGATCAGAGACGTAAGGAACGCAACTATACCTTGAATCAGTGTGAGATTGATTAGGGTTCTACTACAGTCCAGACCGAAGTTAGCTTTGCAGTAGGCTAGTGTCTGTAGCGGATTAATACAGTGTGGTGTTCAAATTTGGACTAGGTCCCGGGGTTTTCTTGCATTTTCAGTTTCCTCGTTAACAAAACTTCTGCTGCCTGTGTTATTTCTTTTACGCATTATATTTTGTATTATAATTGAAATATCACAGGTTGTGCGTTGAATCGATCAATTGGTAAATCCAACCTTTGGTTGTTGATTGAAATTGATTGATCCTTGAACATTGGTATTTGGTACCGTTCAAGTTATTTCTCTTGTATTCAATCGGGCTCACAAATTCTTATTTGTTTGATTGCGGATTGAATTTAGAAATTATGATATAGCTCTTTGATATACTTTTCTTAAGATTGAGTCTAACTGTCTAGTTGATTCTCTTGAAAGTATATTGGAGTTTGTCCATACAGATTGCTAAGCAAAATATTGGGTGAGGTTGTTAGACCCCCGCTTTTTCAAGTTGTGTCAGGGAATGTATATGGATGTTGTTGATGTAAAAGGGTTATTACTAGGTTGTAGTCCGAGGAATGAATTTGGAATACATATGGAGATGGAATTGAGTTTATGTTACTGTTGTGGTTTGAGCTACAGAACTTCGGAGATGGTGATTATTGTGCAGAGATGGAGCTGAAGTTGCAGCTGGTGTTTATATTGTGAAGTGTTAAATGGATTGAATAGTTAGATGTATATTAGGATGTTGCAAAGATGTTTGAATTGAGATTCAATTTGGGGGATTGTTGTATTAGTTTGATGTTGTAGAAGTGTGTTTAGAAATGAAGAACTGAAGTTAGTTACTAAGAAGGTGTTTGTCTGTGTTGTGTGTGTGTTTTGATGCATTAGTTTGGCCTATGCAAAAGATTGGCCTTAAACCTTTCAATTCAGTCAGATGTCTGACTGATTTACCCTGTCTGACTCAGTTTGTCTGACTGAGTTGAATCGTGTTGACTCAGTGAGTTCCCTATCTTGACCTGAGTTGGACTGTTAACCGATTCCAGTTTGACTCATTGACCACTTGACCTTTGACTTGAAGTGGACCGTTAATTGACTCCCTTGACCGTTAGTGACCATTAATTGACTCAGATGGACTTAACCTTAGTTTAACGGGATGGTTTAGTGGACTTGGGCTTAGAGACGGATTTTCTATTAAACATGAATTGGACCCTTATGGTCCGAATTATCCTTTGGTACCTTCTACAAAGTTATAGATATTCGTTAGACTTAACTAATGGACTATAGAACCAACCCAATTCAATAAGTAAACCTTAGTTGTGTTAAAGTTAGATAATTAAAAGATGTAGAACCATAAATGGGCTTAGAATCATTAGATAGTTCACTTAACCTATAATTAAAGACTTGTATGAGATTATGTTATGAGCCTTGTGTGAGCCTTTTGGATAATCTCTTAGAGTGTCTGTGTGATCAACAGTTACTCTGTTAATAACAACGATCGATTCAAAGATTGAACCAATGGATTATGGATCTCGAGGTAGGCGTGGTTGCCTTCAATATTAGGTGGGAACTCTGTAACCTTCTTGTAATCATTAAGTTCCTTTTCATATGCGAGCATGATGTGTCTTTACTTCTTATGAGCATATTTGTGTGTAAATGATTGGGTATGTTGTGTAATATGCATTGTTTTGATTCTCCAAATGTTATATTTATTTTATGCTTATTATAGCCCAGATGAGGCAATATCGTTATATGGGGACTTCGGCTCTCAATGTTACTTTTACGCCATTTCTTGTGAGAATACGTTCGTTTGTATATTATGCTTGATTGTAAAACATTCGGGACTTATGATGGTAGATTCTTGAATCATGTTTGTATGGGAACTTCGTGTGGATGGGATATTATTAGAGTCTGGAGTTATTCTGCTTTCGCTTTCTCCAATGAGTTTGGCAAGGTCTGAGTGACATATTTTAGTTGTTCTTGCTTCACTTTAGTGGATTCATCCGGTGGTGGTCTTTCACGGATATTGCCACTATGGACGCAATATCTGAGGAAGTGGAACTAGAATAACATTCTTTCATGAATGATATATATTACGATGCTTGTTGTTTGCTGAGTGAATAATTTGATGTGTGTTTGAGTGAAATCCCCACGAGGAGTGACTGTGGTCTCCCCACAGCTCCTTGCTAAGTCTTATTCAGCACGGGAAGTGTAAATATTATATAGCATGGGAAGTGTAATATAGCTATCTAACGCGTAAAGCGTAATAATATTACTTTTTATTTTATAACCTAATTTATGTCGTTAAGACCCAGATGATGAAATATTATATCGAGGTATTTGGGGAAATCATTCTTATGCATGTTATGCACGATGACATGTTTAATTATTATTCTTTAGAACTGTGAAGATATCTGTTTTCGTAGCTTAAAGATGTTAGCGATGTTAGAGATGTTGTGAATCTATTATATATATGAATTCTATATTTATTCTGTAAAACAACAAATTAATATATTCATATCACTCGAGAGATTTATTATTTGTATAATATAAGAGAGTTTGGGTTTTGTTATTTGCACTTTATGTAATTATGATTCTTAGAATCGGTAATCTAGGTTTGATGCTTCAATTAGGTTGTAATCCTATTAGCTAAGCAGGTGATTAGGTTGGGGCGTCACAAATCCTCACAGGGAAACACTATCTCATAAGAGGTATATCCACTTAGTCTCTAAGCAGAGGTGGAGCCAAGTTTTAAATCATGGGTACGTAAGTTTCCAATGGGTTAGGTTTTGAGGGGCGCAAAATAAGTTAAAATGGTTAAATTGGCCTAAAATAGATAAATTGGGATTGGGAGACAACTGGACAGGGTGTGCAATCGTAATTAGTTTGAATCTTATCAAACGTAATTGATGTTTGCACTTCGACGATGTTAAACAGATTTTGGATCATCATATATTTTGGGGTATGAGGAAAGGTATGTATTTGTCTATTTAGCAAATTTGTGGTCACTAAGATTCTGATGTTGTAAGGAATAGGTTTAGAGTGTACTTTGATCCTCCATAATTAGCAGGTAGCATGTTATCTCAATTTAGACTCAAGCTAATATCTTTCAACCGTTAGATCGAACTTAGCTTGTTACACACAAATGAAAAGTGACTTCATTTAGATATGGGTAACCGTACCTAAACGTGTACACCTTGTTGGCTCAACAATAGTTAACCGAAGTTAGCCATATGAACACTTTCATATCAACCTTGTTCATCTTAACACAACTAGTTCAAATGACTCAAATGAAACTAGTTCTAGAGTTGTTCAATTGTTTATATTCTCATAGAAGTATACAAGACACAATTGAAGCAAAATCGATTTTGATTCACTCGAATCAATTCATGAACATTATAGCCATGGTTTGCAAAAGATTGCATTCCTCATTTTATAAATGTATTAGTTCATGAACAAACCGATTTTAGAACATAACCCACTCAAGTATGCAAACGGGTACGCATACCTAATTAGCCGGAGTTGGTCTAGGTTTGCAGGTATGTGAACGGGTACGCATACTGTCGTACACCACCAAACTCAGTTGAATTCCCGGACTTGAACTTTACGCCGGTACACATACGGGTATGCATACTAGGTTCCCGGACTTCAACTAACAAACCAGTACGCATACGGGTATGCATACTATGGTTCTCGGACTTTGAATAACTTGCAACAGTTAGCATACAAGTACGCATACTGTGCTATATCCAATCATGGTTAATTGTTCTAAACTCCCATTTCAATCACTGAAACATTCTTAGAATACGACAATAGCTGTCTCACACAAACTATTAGCTTCAAAGAAATTTTCAAGTGATCAAATGATCAATACGAAACATTCCGAGTCTACACCAAATGACTGTCTCACACAAATCATATAAGATGTTACCAGGCGATTTTCACATGATCATCTTTTGACTTTCGTCAAGAATATAAGATGAACTTGGTTAAAGCGAAAGCTTACCAACACATATTTCGAGAAATATGTAAGCGAGTTAAACTCAGCTCGAAATATCAAATGTGTATAATCGAAGTCTATATAGCTATACGACTTTTGTCTCAAATAGAAGATAGAGTAGAAATAGACTTATAAGTGATAGATGAGTTCAAGTCTCCACATACCTTTTGTTGATGAAATTCCACAAGATCCCCTTAGTAGTTATTCGTCTTCAATCGACGAACGCCGTGAAGTCTAAAGCTCAACTACACATTTTATCCTAATCCGAGACTTAGCTATAAGTAGACTAGAAATCAAGACTTATAGTTATGGTAACTAAACTTGACAAACAAGCTTGAGATAGCAACGCTTACGAGTTCGACCGAGCAGTGCTCTAACAGTAGGTATATGTCCATTTAGCAAATTTGCGGTCACTAAGATTCTGATGTTGTAAGAAATTGGTTTAAAGTGTACTTTGATCCTCCATAATTAGCTGGTAGCATGTTAGTTCCATTTTGTTTTGCTCCTTTTTTTGTTTTTCTTCTTTTTTTCTAGTTTAGATAATTTATTTTTATTTTTGTATTAAAAAACAGAAAGTTCTCTTCAATTTTTGTTTAATGACAATTATGGTTTGTACAAGGACTTGGCATCCTAATAACAAGCTGGACACCAACTCCCTTTCTAATTTCTTTTTTTTTTTTTTTTTTTTTTCCATAAGGAAAAGATTGTATAAAAAGGAAAAGGCCAAGCCAAGAATTACAATGTTATCAAGGAATTACATATGTAAAACATTCTCCAAGTTCCGCAGAATTGAGTTCACATCCACAAATATAAAAACTTCATAATCACATGATCAAAGCATTATTAAAACCATTATATTATTTTATGATGCTGAAATCCATTGACTAGTCTATAGTATCTCAAACAAAAACCCCAAGAAAGAGTAACATAAGTTTCACATTTACATGAATCGAAAACCGGTAATAGAATCATCAATAGAAAATTTGGATGTGATAAATCGTTTTCTTTAAGATAAATAATGATATTCGTCTATAAAAGCAATTCATTTACTGTATTTGACATATTTGGGCCGAAGATAATGGAGCCGTCCGCGTTGCACTCCATCTATCATTACAGAGTGAATTCAAATTCCTTCAACATCCCACTACAATTACAAGTAATAGATTGATTTACTTTTGCAAAAAATGCTAATATCAAGGGAAAAATACCAAAGGAAAAATAAATAAAAATTAATCTTTTTTATGAATAGGTTCTTACAATTTAACAATTACTCCTTCCGTTTATGCCAAATTGAAAAAGTGAAAGTATCTCTTTTCCAAAACCAGAGGGAGTATGATTTTTCTTTCATAATTTTTGAATTGTGATAAACGCGCAATGCGTGATATTTTAAGCGCAAACATTTCACTCTAACATTTCCCCTTTCCCCTTTCTTCTTTCGAAGTGGTACTAGATCGGTTCATAGTCGTTCCAGTTATCTTTTTGTTCCGATGTCTGCTCTCTACTCTCTAGACATTGCAATCATACGTAGGCATCTAGGTTTGACTATACACGCTTTGTACGAACCTAATTATAGAATCAACTCTTTGAATGGCTGCCATAGAGACGACAACCACAACCATAACCATATACATAAATATATTTATGCCAGTGTCACTCTAGTACGGTGTTAAATTCCATAGGTGATGACACTAATTATTTTGAGTAATATTTGCAAGGAAGCATTTGGCCCAATTTGACTTTTGTCAAATGCAGTTGGTATACAATATACCGGTATTTGCAATGAAGCTTTTGACCCCATTTGACTTTCATCAAGGCGCAGTCAATATGCACTCTTTGATGGTGTCACCATGCACTATTTGTCAATAACAATTAATAAACGTGTTATTCAGGCCATCAACCAAAGATCAGTTCCTATGGACTCAACAAACTTAAAGTTTGTTGATTTTGCTCCCACTATGGACTCAACAAACATGAAAAATGGATGTTCAAACCAACAAATTTGTTGGTTTGTTGAGTGAGATGGAACATGTAGCGCGCGCTTGATGGAAGGCCGGGCGAGCTTGGCATCAACACCGGCGGTTGTCCGAAAAACGCTGGCGCTTGTCCGAAAAACACTAGCGCTTGTCTTTCTAACGCGCGTTGATACTTCACACGCCAGCGTCTTTCATAAAAGCGTCGCGTTTGACACAAAAGCGCCAACGGCTCTTTCCATTCTACAGATGTATCTCCTTTTTGTTCTCCTATAAATTCAGTTCATCTTCAGACTTAAAACTCACACCTTCTTTATCACTACCTCAAAATTACACAATTTCATACCATCTCTAATTTTTCCTTTTTTTCAAACAAAACTATTCATATCAACTCAATCTACCATAAAAAAATTCATCTCTATAAATTTCATTTCTAACAAATATGGCATCCTCACAACAACGATCACAACAACGATCACACCAACAAACACCACAACAAACACAACAATAATCACCAACAAACACAACGATCACAACAACGATCATACCAACAAACACCACAACAAACACCACAACAATCACAACAACAAACACAACAAGAAATACAACAATCACAACTAAGAAACACAAGAATTCGTGGTGTCAAGTATACGATGGATGAAGACGAATCACTTTGCAGAAATTATGTATTATATACATTAGATGAAATCGATGGTATTTATCAAGGAAAAAAAAAACTTTTTATGATAAGATTTTACAAAAATTTTGTGAAGAAATAGGTAACCCCAATAGACGTGATGCCGATGGGATGTCTCATCGTTTTCACACAATTTCAGCAGCCGTTAGTGAATTTGTAGCTTTGATCACTCAAATGTGGAACAACAGAAGAAGTGGTGAAGGCGAACCGGATGCGGAACGAAGATGTCGGGAAGAGTGGCAAAGATCCCACAAACAGGGCTTCCAACATGAAACTTGTTTCACCATTTTGAGGGCACTTAACAAGTTTAATCCATACTTGCTGGAAGGTAATCAAGTGCCTGCAAGATCACCACATGGTCCAATCTCGCAGGATTTTCAGAATGGAGGGCCTGCTTCCTCACCTGATGGAACTCCATGTAGTCAAGAACAACACAACACTAATCTAGAGGTTAACACCAACATCAAGAGAAGAAGAGGAGGGGGTCAGAAAGCTGCAAAAGCAGCGAGAGACGCAGCCCAACGAGCATTAGAAGGAGGTTCAAGCGAGTTCAACTATGCTAATCACAAGGAATTCGAGATGAAAATAGAAGCAGATAGAGCCAGGGACCGTGGCATTGCTACAAATAATCAACAAAAAAGTCGTCTTTCGCGAGACCAATACTACAGGGATTGTAAGCTAAACAAGTTACTCTCCTTGAACACTTTAATAATGAATGAACGACAACTTGCTGCATGGACTAAGGAAATGGATGCGGTCGAACAACAACAAGCCGTGGCCCAACAACAACATGTCGCGGCCCAAGTCCCCCCTCAACAAACTGGCCAGTATGTGAATGTGGAAAAAGACGAAGATGATGCCTCGGAAGAAAACGAAGATGAATACAGTCTTGATAACTGATTTTAATTCTTGTTTAAGTTTAATTTAATTGTACTCGTTTATTTAAAATTACTTTTAATATAATTGCCTTAATTTTAATTTTAAGTGTAGTCGTTTAAACAAACAACTTTAAATTAAAAAACATATTAATTAAAATAAACAACACTAAATTGAAAATAACATCTATCTGCCTCTCCCTCCGCCTTGCCCCCGCGCATCGTCTCTTGCTCCTTTTAAAGCCCAAATGTGCTTAGTTAGATCTTCTCTTAGTTGTCAATAGATTCCCCAGTTTGGAGTCTGTCAGTGGCAAGTCTATATTCTCTTGTCGGACGCCCATGCTCCACCACAGGATCCGGCGCCAAATCTTCATCTGGAAAACTAGTCCAGGTTGGGTCACGCCTGGTTTCTTCAATGACCATGTTATGCAGAATGATACAAGTCAGCATAATTTTGTTCATTTCTTGAAGATCAAAAAACCATGCTGGCCCAGCTATGATGGAAAACTTCCTTTTCAGTATGCCAAAAGCGCGTTTCTGCATTTCATTTGTTGGGTGTTAAAGTACTTCATATCCTTCGAAATCGTCGGTCCAAAACCTATTTGTTTATTAGCTTGAACCATAGTTGACCATTCTGGATAGATTCCGTCTGCTAGATAATAACCCTGAGTGTAGTGATGACCGTTGATGATGAAATTACAGTGCGGCGCTATCCCATTCTTAAGATCTTCAAACAATGGTGACTTATACAAAACGTTGAGATCGTTATTTGAACCCGGGAGTCCAAAAAAGGCATGCCAAAAACCAACAATCATAGCTAGCTGAAGCTTCCAAAATTACAGTTGGTTTTGGATAATGACCCTTATATTGGCCTTCCCATTCAACCGGGCACGCATGCCACGTCTAGTGCATGCAGTCAAGACTACCTAGCATTCCTGGAAAACCCCTCGCGGTGTTTTCTTCAGTTATTCTTTGAACATCTTCCTGGGTAGGCTTTCTTAAAAAGGTTGGACCAAAATGCTCGACTATTGTTTCACAAAACAATTTGAGATACCTAAAGGCGGTTGTTTTGCCAATACGGATGTAATCATCCTTGGAATCCGCTGGTACCCCGTAACATAGCATACGGAGGGCCGCAGTGACCTTTTGTTCGGGACTAAAGCCTCGTACATGTCGTGCATCATACTGATGATTAAATAAAGGTTGTACCTGACAAAGATTGGCAATAATCCTTTGCGTCAAGTTGTGGCCCATGCGGAATCGTCGCTGAAATCCTCATCGGAATAGACACAATCATGATTAAAATAATCATGCATCATCTTTTCATGGTAAAAATGTCGATCTCGCCAAGTCCATCTGCTAGTCGCAACTTCATATGTCTCTAAAAGCTTTGGTATGATCCAGGATCGTAATTGCAACATAAAATTTCGCCTTCTTCTATCTTGATTTGCATCTTCATCCATTTGACGAAAAAAGTCCATACACATTTCTTCCTCTTCTTC
This sequence comes from Papaver atlanticum, assembly GCA_023531105.1. NCBI lineage: Eukaryota > Viridiplantae > Streptophyta > Magnoliopsida > Ranunculales > Papaveraceae > Papaver > Papaver atlanticum. Next base: position 2,604,897 of record JAJJMB010004170.1, on the reverse strand, counting down.
ATATAACATTTCATCCATCTCCATATCTTCCTCAGAAGAATCAAAATCAGAATTCATGGTTGAAAATTGAAAGAAATTAAAATTAAGAAAAGATTGATCGGATGAAAGATTGTTGTGAATTTGTGAGATCAAACTCGAGCCGTATTTATGGAGGTAGAAACTAGCCGTTTCGGTGACCGTTTAAAAGTAACCGTTGGCGGCTCTGCTGCGATCGCTGGCGTTTTTGCCAGGAGCGCCAGCACTGGAACTCCGAACGCCAACGCTCAAACTTCGTCCGCGCGCTTAACGGTCAACCGCCGAGTGCTTTACCATAGTGGAAAAACATGTTTGTTCATCCAGGTGGCTCAAAAAAAAAAAAAAATGTTCATTGCCATTGCCCTAAGATGCGTGTACATCATCATGTACTCCCAAGGCCTTGGGGGTTGAGTACCTTTTTCAAGGAAATGGAGAATTCAGAATAGCGGGAAGAAAGCTTGGAGGGTGCTCTAATTAAAAAAACGGAGAACCGGACTCTGTCCCTCTCTCTGAGTATCAAGAATCTCAAAAACCCTTAAATCCATTCTTACACAGGAAATCCCATTTCTCCTCTCCATCAAATCCCTAAACGTTTTAGGTTGTACCTCTCAATAATAAAATGCTTCTTTTCTGAGAGTACTAAGGGTTTCCCCAATTTCCTACTATAGTATTTGGAGTAAAATCAAGATTCACAAACAAGTTTACGGTGAGCAATTCCATTTTTAGTTGTCATTTTCTTCTTGTATTCATCACTGAATTTTTTGATTCAGAATAAGTTTCCCTGTTAAATTTGATTTCTTTTTGAGTACTTTATGTTCTTTGAATAAATAGAAGTAGGGGTTTATCTTGAATCTTGTGAATTGGAAAGAAAAAAAGGTATGAATTGATGGAGTACTCTTAGAATTTTCTTGAATTTTAATGCTACTTAGATTGTTCTTGGTTTTGCTATTTGATATGATTCTTGTATGTTGACGATAACTGTTTGTTTAAATTCCCCAACGAGAATGATCATTCTTTTTGGTTTTTGTTAGTTTTAGGCTTTGTGATAGAATTATAATAGGGTTTAATGTTCTTGGTGAGAGTCCTGATGTGATGAAATCGTGAAATTTTGTAGTGATTGAATGCACATTTTGTTTTAGATTTGTGGTTGTGTTTGTTGAATGCTTCCTGTAATTTTGATGGTAGCTGATGTTTAGACTGGTTTCTACAGGTTAGTAGTGTGTGTTTGAGAGATGGAGAATAAGGCACCACTGAAATTTGAAGCGCCTGAGCACATTCTTGTCCCGTTGTTTGTTAGTGGAAATAGTGTCAACTTAGAGCAAGCCCTGGAAAATCTTATAGAAACTGCTAAAACTCCTGATGGGCGATTGCATCTTGCTTCAGTGAAGTTCCTACCTATAGTTCTTGAATTCACGAGATGTCAAATTTCCTCTTCAAATCATCACCTTCTTATATTGTCTTTAAAACTTCTTCGAAACCTTTGTGCGGCAGAAATATTGAATCAAAATTGCTTCATAGAGGAAGATGGTGTCGACGTTGTTGCTAGGGCATTTGATTCGATTAGTTTTAAAACAAACTCTGGTGATAAGGTTATCGAGATTGTCCGGTTTGGGTTGGAGCTTTTAGGCAATGTATGTGGGGGAGGGGAAGAACATCAGGCTGCTGTTTGGTTTCGACTCTTTCCTGTTGTGTTCGAAGATATTGCTGGCATTCGGGAGAAGAAAACTTCTGATGTGTTGAGTATGGTTATATATAATTGCTGCAATGGAAGTAAAGATATAATGAGACAGCTTTGTGGGGTTCAAGGGTTACAGATTGTTGCGGAAATTGTTAGAACTGCGTCAAGAGGTAGTTTTTACTTTTAAATGTCTTCTTATGCAAATGTTGTGTTTTGCTATCTGTCTGATATAACAACATGTGGGAGCCTGTTTGCCGTGTTCTTATGCAAAACATGTTTATGTTTTTTCATATCTGATGTATTTTGTCTTTTTATTTTTACTAAAGTGGTTCTTAGAGAAGATTGGTTGTTTTTACTTCTCGACAAACTCTGCCTCGAGGAATCCTGTTTCTTGCCATTATTTCTTTCATTGACGACACCTGGTGATCTCGAGAAGAACGATCATTTGAAGGGGACTGATGAAATTTGTACACTTGAGACTGAGTTTCTACTGAGTAGCCTTTGCGAGAGCTTTGACGAGTATGGTAATAAACTCAATTTATCCAAGGAGTTCGCCCTCTCTGTTCTTAGAATACTAAAGAGAGTCGTTAAAGTAGTTGACTTTTTCTGGAAACCCCAATCTGAACTTCCTACTAGTATTCTTGCAATTGATGTTCTTGGGTATTCAATCAACTTATTGAGGAATATTTGCAAGCAGGATAGTTTAAATATTAGAATTGAAGAGTCAGGTACCATTATTAATTCGTTAGTGGCATCAGGACTTCTAGATCTTCTTATAGGTTTACTTCGTGAGTTGGATCCCCCTTCCATAATCAAGAAATCTATTCCACAAGAGAACACATCTATGCAACTGAGGGTTGGCCCTTATATAGGATTTAGGAGGGATGTTGTTGCTGTTATTGCTTATTGTTTGCATGGAATGGAGCATGTGCAAGATGAAATTAGGCAGAAAGATGCTATCCTTTTGCTGCTGCAACAATGTGTCACTGATGAAGATGATGAGCTTTTGAGGAAATATGGAATATGGGCAGTGAGGAATTTGCTCGTGGGAAACAAAGAGAACCAGGAAATAGTCGCAGAAATGGTGATTCAAGGGTCTGCAGATGTGCCTGCACTTGCTGATCTTGGGTTTCAGTTGAAGTTGGACCCGTATACAGGACGTGCTAGGCTTGTTAACATGTTGCGAGATTAGATGCTTTGCCTTCCAATAGGTAAAACTGCATTCTTCTTAAAAAATCTACTGTTTCTTCACGGATTAGATATTTACTGAAACCCTTAGGATATTCTATTGATAAACAAAAAAAATTGATATGGTAAATGTTATTTACATTGTTTGAGATGCAATTTTAGACACGAAAAGGACTAACCAGGAATTGTAATGTGGGCTTGATTGCAGGGAACCGGAGCTTGTATAATATCAATTAAGTAATGAAGGGGAGATTTTTCAAGGGCCAAGGGCATGGTTTTTGTGGAGCTTATGACTACAATCCAAAGGTTAAACTCGAGTAAATACGTAGTTGTTGATATTTTACTAGAGCATCATCTTCGAAAAGTGAACCTAATCATATAGTATGAAACTGTACAGCTTGAAGTAGAATTTTTAGTTTTGTGAACTTCATCCAAAAGATGTTCCTTTCTGCCAGAAGTAAACTACTGCTTATCTTTTTCCTTGTACTACTAGCAGACTGTTCTTTCAGCATTATCCAAAATAAATAAAGTGTCCCTTGTTCAGCTTTCTGGAATGTCTCGACTCCTAGACTACATATGACTTTGTGCCACCAAATTTGCATTTTTATTTATTTTTGATAAAAATCATGTAAAGTTACATAACCTAATAGATTGCGAGCTTCTTCTTTTCTTCTATTTAGGAATACTCCCTCTTTAGGAATGCTCCCTCCTTTACAGGAAACTTGGAAGTACACTTTTCCTGAAACGGAGGTAGTAGTTGCCACCTGTTGGTAACAAAGATTTTAGAGAAGGATGTCTAAATTGCTCATGAATTGGGCTGAATTTGCTCATTCACCTCAAATATCATTGTTTTCCCGACGTCAATCACCCATGTGAGATTTTTTGCAGTATTCAGTGGAAGCAGAGATCTGTATCACCACGATAGCCTTGAAAAGCTTTAAACACAAGGCAACCTGAAATCAGCAACATAGAGCACAAATGAGTTTTTGAAATTAAAGATATTTAATTTTCCGGACAAACAAATGGTTAACAACCTAACATTTGATTCGGGTCAAGTCAGAGATCGAGTCAGATTCAGATCCATTGAATCCATCTTTGAGGCAGAAATCATTGAAGCAAGAATAACAAACTGAGTACCGACTGAAAAATGAAATCATTGTTCAGATTCAGAAAAATGAACACCCATTGAATCCATCTTTGAGGCAGAAATCATTGAAGCAAGAATAACAAACTGAGTACCGACTGAATAATAATATTATTAATACAAAATCAAACTAATGTATTATTTAATTCCCAAGTTATAAAATATTTTTATACAAATGGACAACACGATCGATGGTACCTGTCGGGATAGTGAAGTTTTTTTTGTCTCTCTGATGTTATCTTAAACCTCACATACAGTCATACGTGTTTTCTTTCTAATTTTATTTTGAAAACGATGACCGATCTTTATATCGTGTTTCAGAAAATGAGAATCCCACTAAACATGCACCCACATGCAATAAACATATACACATAAAACGAGTTTCCATGAATATACTAAACTGGGTACTAATTCAAAGCTAGTGGTTATTTTCTAATTCATTCTTAATATCAAGTGGCGAGCTAGGTTAACTTAAAATGTACACCAAGTGGTCAGGAATCGAGGTGAATATTATGAATGGCTCTAGACCTCTATAAATACAGGCTTTATATTACGAAGTGAAAGCACAAACAAAATTCAGTTGCTAAAATTTAAGTACTATCAATTTGGAAGCAGCAATGGCAAAAAGTTCTATCATCTTCTCCCCTTTCTTCTTTGGGTTGCTTTTCTTAGTTTTGATTGCTGTCATTCTTGAGTAAGTAACCAAGTATACTACTATATTGTACTACTGTGCGTGCATTAATAGCTAACCAATCTGAGAAGTGAGAACACTATTTTTAAGTTCTCTTAACTTTTTTTGTTGTTGTTTTCTATTTTTCTTTTGGCTGATTTGAATCGATTGTGCAGAGGAGGAGGCGTGAGTGGTCAAAACTTATACTGTGATCCTGGTACTGGAGCCCCTCGTGGAGCTCAATCATTGGACTCTTGTAGTTTCTTTTGTCCAGGTTATTGTTCAAAAAACTATGGGAGTTTGGGAGTTACTACGGGGAAGTGCTTTAGTATTCCCAATGTCAATACTCGAACACAAATTTGTTTCTGTTGTGCTGTGTTGAAGTCCTGATGGATTCTACATACCACCACCACCACCACACATCATGTACCAACTTCAACCACCATGCTGAATGCTCACAAATTTGTACCCAGAAACTAATATTAGAGCAATAAAATGGTTGAGATTTTAGTCTGTTTTCTTTTCTTATTCGGGAGGTTTGCAATTGCAGTTCCTCGGTACAACTGCCCCAAGCTATCCCTTCTTTGGGGCTGAAATCAACCCAAGAATTTATGCGCCTCACTTCTATGATATATTAGAATATAAAATGCGAGTTCATATGGTAAACATTTATCAACACACGCCACCCACACGTACGTTTTGCTGGGCAATGTTGAGTTTCTTAGAACTTGCTGAATTTGAATAAAAAATTAGATTGATTCTAGAATGGCCAAGCAAAATTCGGGATAGAAGAAAAAAATCTAATAGTAGCTTGACAAGACATTCAAATTATTAGGAAAATTTTCTCTTTTTAATATGAAAGGAATAGATATAAATTACATTCATCCAAACAGGGATACTGTTGGACATTCTTCAACCGAAACCCCATCTATACCATGTTTAGCCGAGTGAGTAACATGATTTGCATCTCTATGCACATGAGTCTGTGTATGTAACAATGATGGGGAAATGGGAGATATAAACACACTCTGGAAATCTATCCTTTCCATCCAACTTTTTAGTCCAACCTAGTTAAGTAGTCAAATATCGCACATTGGCCAGTCAATATCTCAGCATATGAGATCCCGTTGGTTCATGAAATGATTCTTTTAACTAGATTAACACGTGTTAACATCCCAAGGAAGCATCATCCCGATGGTATTAAGCATCTGTAGATCTGCCACGTGTCAGATTTGATGATCTACCAATTTCATGGAAATAGCTGGGCTAGTCTTTGATACATAGTCCTTCACCTGCAGGGCACCAGAGCTTCTATATGAAATGACTAATAATGGAGAAGAGATTTTTGATAGGCTAATGACTACAATCCGCAGGCTCAGCTGGAGTAGCATACACACAGCTCCTGTTACTTTACATCAATCACCCATGTGAGATTTTTGCAGCAGCCTGTGGAAGCAGAGATCTGTATCAGCAGCACGATGACCTTAAGAAGCTTTATACACAAGGCATCCTCTGAAAGAAGCAACATAGAGCACAGATGAGATTGATGTACGAAACAGGAGTAGTAGACAGTGATTGCTTGTTGCAACAAAAACATTCAATTTTCACATAGATGAAGCTCATTTTTTGCAATTAAAAAATGGCTAGGCACCTTATGAGCACATTCAAGAATTCAGGACCATATCATTTTATATCAGAGTATGTGTCCACCACAACTTTACTTAAACATCCTAGGTTGGAAATCCTACTATATAACAGGAGCCTAAAAAGCATGGAACCACCAAAACATCGGCTCCCATATCTGTATGGAATGTACATTATGAATTACGACACCTTAGTTAAGAAAGGTTCAGTGTTATGACTCATTGATAACCAGTGAGACATAATATCTGACAAACATCTAAATCACCTATGACTCAGCTGAACATCAGTCTTGTACAATTTACATTCAGCAAACTTGCAATAATAACATGTACAATCGAAACTAGGTCAGACAACCGAAATCCTACACTAGAAAGATTAAATTTTTCATGGAAATTCAACTAGCAAAAAAAATTGAGAATAATTTTTTAAGAAAAGGGTCAAATTATCAGTGATCAAATTTTTCCTGCACACCCAGCTGGTATGTGGCTTGAGTGGGTCACCTACTAAAACTTTATTTTACCAACTACTCGAGGTAAAGTCTGCGGCGAACAGTTAGAAATCTATACCATTTTCAGTGTCCCACAGGTTTGAAATAGGCATATATGAGGGTGGATACATTGAGCTGGGACTAAGTTTGAAAAACTTGCCATCATCAAATGATTATCACACGTGAGAATAAAAAGAAACAATTTTATGAAAACAATGAAAGAAAGCTACATAAACAGAGAAAATGACAGATGATCTTAGTATAACAAGTATAGAAAACATAAAGGACATCACTATGAAGAGCAAAAACATATCATCATGTAATATGAACAAGGAAGATTGTCATTTGAACTAGTCATTTGAGTGTGACATGTAACAACGAACAACAATGTGGGATACATATCCATTAGTAACTATATGGAATGAGAAGGTGGTTTAATGTAGAACCGGTAACCGTAAGGTATAGTAATGATGGAAATGGTCGGCTTTTAAGAAGTTGCAGCTAAGGTCACATACTCAGAATTGCCACTTGATTTAGTTCTGTTCGCACGCAAAACGGTACTCAATAACTTTTAAAAATTGTAAGGAAAAAGTTACATAACGTAGCCACTTGTTATGGTAAAACTAACACCAAGCTCAGAAGCAAAACTCAGTGTTTTATGTTCAATGGCAGACTCAGCAGCAAATCAGTCAAACATCATTTTAGGTTTAAAACAGGTATATTTATAGGCTTAGAAACACGAATACCATTGTGTCAAATGATTGTGAACCTAGTTCAGTTATTGCTTAGGAAATAACTGTTAAGACAGCGAGGACTGATTATACACAGCCTGACAACAGCTGTTTGTGGCAAATTTGATGTCTGCATTTGAAACCATCTTATGCTGCATCAAAATGGAAAATATATAAACTATAAAATGGAAACTCTTTCAAGAGTGAGAACTTACAAAATTTGATCAAAGGAGAGACGGCAGATGACCATCAAGCCAAGATTACGTCTGAAAAAAAGAGATACTTGACACCCTTCGCAACGTTACGGGCCTCATGTAACATGCAACTATCTCCACGGGGGTGAAGAAAAGCCATTCCTTCGGTGGTGCAGCCTATGAAAACAATTGATACTAGGAATGAGATGATACTGTACACAGTGCACAACTTAGAGAATAGCGGAATAGTTGTACACAGTGCATAACTTAGAAAATAACGGAATAGCAATAGTGATTTCAACATTTCTGGTAAATAAGTTTTAGCAAGAAAAGGAAACAATTCACCTCCACAGAAAAATCTTTGTCGCTGCTCAACTCTGTCTTTGTTTTTTGTCCAGACCCACCACTTAGATACATTAACAATGTATAATATGTTCTTCGTCCATCACCTAGTTCAACACTTCCATCAGTGTGACGTCCAAATCGCTCCCCAGTCTTGTACATAATAGATCAAAAGACATATTAGTGAAAATAGCTAATATAAAACCATAATAAAGAGAGCCAATACAATGTCACACAATCAAAGATCCGTGATGTACCTCGTACCACATCCTAAATTAGCCAACTATGAGACGGTGATGAGTATGGAAGCTCTTGCATACTCATCATTGAAAAATGGTTCAGAACTAAGGACACTACGCCATGGGGGCGCAACCTATACTATAGGCTATAAGAGGCATCAAGTTTATGCATGCCTATGTGCACGAATGCGTTCCAAATGACAAGAAAGTGCTGAATTTATCTGTACGATCTACACCTATTCCCCGAATTTTAACATCAGAGAATAACTTGTTTAGCCAAGAATCCGATAATATTTCTGCGCATATAACCAAGAGTCAGAGTCCATTAATGTCCCATCTAAGCTATGCAGTCAATATCAAGATGCTCATACGCATATGCATAAATAATAGCCGGAAGCAGATAAACTACACATGTGAGTGTCTAACTAACAGACAGATAATTGGACAATATAACTAAACTCTTTATTAACTTATTTGGACCTCAATGCCGAATCACATATTTATTTATCATAGCAGATACCAAATAGAATCACCACATACCATTCTTTTGAATCTTGGGCCTCTAAGTTCATCACTCCAATAGTTCTTTCCTTCACTAGTCATACAAGCCATGTGTTATAGTATAATATGATCCTCTATCAATCTGCATTGAAAGTCAAATATGAGTTACCAGTGATAAATATAAAAGGGCATATGGAGCCAGCACAAATCTCCAATATTACGCACCTTTCTCTGCACAGGTGCTTAATATCTGTGCAGGCAGTTTTGCTTAGGTCTTCTGTTTTTGCACGGAGGCGAAGAATGAGAATATGTCGCCCCAGACATTTTAATCTTAGGAGTTTTTCTTCTAATCCCCTTCTTTAGTTGCTTCCTACCCCTAACCCCATCATACAGAAGCTCGTACGCATGATATGTAATATGACTTTTTTTCAACAACTCTTCCACAAGAATTTTAGGTGCTGCTATATCCCTTTTATCAGCCTCAAAGATTCTATTCACTTTCTCAGGGACTAAGCCTTTCCCAATCATCACGTGGATGATACCCACTGCTTCATCAACCTTGTGGCCCACACAGAGACAATTAATTACCCGTCCAAAGGTCGTCAAATACGGAATGAACCCCTCATTAATCATTTCCATCAGAAATTTGTGTCCGCGATCAATATTTCCTGTTTTGCAGAAACAATCAATCAGAACCCGATAAGTGAAACCATCTGGGAAGCAGCCACTATTACCCATTTCATGAAAAAGCTTCACTGCCATAGGAACATTCAGTTTCTCAGAAAAAGCATTAATCATGATATTGTATGTTGAAGTTGTATGGGAGAAATTAACTTGTTGTCCCAGTCTAGTAAAAATCTTGTGTGCTCCCTCCAGGTCTCCGCTCTTGCAGAAACCAGCAATCAATGTGCCAAAACTAACAACATCAGGAGTTAAACCCTCATTTTCCATCTCGGTAAGCAAATCTGAAGCTTCTTTAACTTTACGAGCTCTGCATAAACTCTCTATAACTATATTATAAGTGATAACGTTGGGATGACACCCTACTGCGGTTATTTCTTTGAATGTTTCGATCACATCTTCAACCTTCCCAGCTTTACAAAGACCATTCAATAAGGAATTGTAAGTGATCACGTCTGGAGTGACACCTTGATACCACATCCTATCAATGATCATCATAGCATCATTCAGTTTCAATTGCTTGCAATAGCCATCAACCAGTGTATTAAAGGTAAAAACATCAGGAAGATAGCCTTTCGTGATAGCATCATTCATAAGATTATTAGCATCAGCGACATAACCCATCTTGCACAAACCATTAATAACAATATTGTAAGTCCACATATCAGGGCTGCAGCCGTTATCCAACATCTCATTCATCAGTTGCATAGCCTGTGGAATAAGTCCTTGCTGAGACAAACCCTTCACTAGAGAATTGTAGGTAAGAATGTCAGGCTTCAAACCTTTTTCAACTGCCTCGTTGAATACCTCCATACCCCTATGAATATCACCCACCATACAAAATCCGTTAATCAAGGAACAATATGTGATAAGATCAGGAACAAATCCTTTAAAAACTGCATCTTTGAGTACCTTACAAGCATTTTCAACCAAACCTTGTTTGCAATATCCACCAACAATTGTGTTATATGAAAAATCATCAGGTCCATAACCCTCATTAACCATTCTTCGAAGATAACTCTCAGCTTCTGCAACCATGAAGTTCTTACACAAACCATGTATAAGTGTGTTAAACGTAACAACATCAGGATTTAGTCCATTACCAATCAAACAATCAAATAACTGAACAGCCTCAATAGTCTTCATATTCTTACAAAGGCCTTGAATGAATATATTAAATGTGAACAAATTGGGGAGCACTCCCCTCTTAAGGATCTTGCTCAAAAGTGTTTCACTTTCTCTAACTTCCCCCTTTTTACATAGTACGTGTATAAGCTTATTAAATGTGGTTATATTGGGACAAATACTTCTAACAATCATCTCATTAAATAACACATAACCCTCATTTCGGCAATTCTCTTCATAAAGTCCACCAACTACGGTGCAATAAGCAACGGCGTTTAACTCACACCCTTGTAACGGCATGTTCCGAAGAAGCCTAAGAGCAACATGCGACCTTTTAGTTCTACAAAATGATTTTATCCTAATTGTGAAAGTGTAAGCATCTGGAACAATTCGTTCACTTTGCATTCTTAAATAAACTTTATGGGCTTGATCAAAATACTTGTACTCAACCAAGATATTCATAATTGTATTATACGATTGAACATGCGGTTTACAATTGAAAAACTCCATCCTTTCAAATACATTTACAGCTTCCTGTACCTTTCCACTTCTTCCATAATTTCTCATAACTCCAATGTAGACTCCTTCCAGTAAACTGTTATCTATATGCAACCTCATGTCCACTAGAACACTTTCCATAGCTTCAAATTTTCCATGAAACCCCAGTTTATCGATCATACACTTGTAAGTGAAAACAGTGTGCTTAAAGCCATCTTCCTTACTCGCTGAGTTGAACATTTCTAGAGCTCTGAGTGGAACTTTCTGATATTTAACAACAGTTGCCACATGTTTGGGAAGCAAAGGGGCTCTCATTCCAAAAGTACAGACTAAGAACTACTTTACACTAGCCGCAGGCACATCCTTAGACGCAAACTGTGAAAATCAAACATAACTAACTAATTATTTGTCATATACACTGTCTACTGGGAAGACTAAAATAAGCAGGCTAAGAACTTAGCTTGCCAAAGTGCTCTGGAATACAAATCAAATGAAACTCAAGATAAACCAAAAAGATCTTTAACCTACAACTAATTTAGCTCCATTTTGCATTAACTTCCTTTTAGAAAGGGTGGTAAATGATTACACAGGTATCCTTTGCAAGGTGCTCTTGGACCCATAGTTAGCTAGCTAGCTTTTACTAATAAGACTAACTACCATGAAAAGGACGTGAAAGCTACTAATCAGTAGAAAAAAGGTCTGAACATTAGATACCAAGAAAATTACAATTAAGAAAATCAACAAACACGACCATAAAACTAACATAAAATTTCTTACTATTACTAAACAAATCACCACAAAATTTCAGCACATCATGTCTCTCACCATGAACACTAAACCCTAGATAATTCTTTCACAAAACCCTAAACTAAAACTCAAAAATAATGAAGAAAAAATATTAGTGAAGAACTACCTTAAATAATGCTATGAGTCATGAGGCAGAGAGAAAATAGTGATGAGAAAAAAAGGGGAGGGGGGGGGAGGATTCAATGCCAGTGAAGTGAACTTACAGATACTAGGATGTGTAATATGTGATGCGCATGCGTTCAATAAGCTTTCCTCCTTCTCTTTGTAATGGGATCTCTTCCTTAAATTGGTTTAGAAGAGAGAACATATGCGGGAAAAGTATTGTTTTCCTTCACTGAGACAAACTTGTTTTTATCCCAGCTGCAGGTTAATTCTATTCCCATATCGGTGACCTGCTTCAAATAAATGATTTCATTATCCAACCAATTCAGTAGAATGCAATTCAATGTACTACAGAGCATCTACTAGTCCAGTGACCCATGACTCCACAAAGATTATCACCAAACCACACAATCTGCTAATATAATGGAACCAATTGATAGTATTAGGTTAAGTAGATAATTATGATGAAAGTCTTCACTAGCTTAAACACTTACTAATTTTGTGTTGTTTTTATCTGGCCAATATGCTAAAGTTTCCGTCATCCACGTCATACTTTGATCACTTGTGCAAAAGTAACCAATCAAACTCATAGTAAATGATACTGAACTAGATAAACAAGGAACTTTAAAGAGCTGCTACTATGCAGCAGGGAAGCAAAGAATTGGAGATTAGAACCCTGATAGAACTGATGAGATGTTAGCTTTAAAATAGCAATAGTTTATCGTTCTGGTTTAGATGAACCCCAAACTCCATAACCATCTGGATTATAGACATTTACAGTATAAAATTTCCCATAAATCCATCTGCATGCTCACAGTATCCTAAACCCCATCATGGTCGCAACCATCCACATCTCTACCTGGAAACACCAGGGCTTAGCATTGGCTTTCCTGCAGGAAGGGTGCTTACCAATCCCTTTTCCTCATCATAGTTACATATGATTTTCCTTAACAATCCTAATAAAACAATCTTGAAACTGTAATCTAATCTATCTAGTTTGTCAATCTAATCTCTCAAAAAATGTGTGTACACATTGATAAGTACAACACAAAGATATCCATATCTTAAATAGCAATCAGAAATTAGCAAACCCTAAGTGACAATTATTACTACTTCTCTCTATAAAACTAAAACCCAATTTTCAGGTAAATCAAATTGCAAAGATGAAAAAGAAATTGACACGGAGAGAACATACCTTTGGGCAGAGATCGTTGCTGGGAGGGATTTCCTGTGTAAAGATGGGTGTAAGGGTTTTTGAGATTTTAGAGGGAGGGAGAGAGAGACAGAGTGTGTTGTTTGTTTCGAGTGAACGAACGGGACCTTATTTCCCAAAGAGTCCTGTTAGAGCATATCCTATGGGTAGTCTCCAAATCGAGACTAACTCTTTCTAACTCTTTCGTATGAAAGACTGCTCGTCCAGATGAACGAGTGAAGCCACTATGGGCAAATAAGAAATAGACACTACACGGGAGAAAGTCTCCCATTTATAAAAAAAATTCGAAGTAGACGGGGATAGTCCCCCGTCCAAAAAAAACCCAACACATACTACTTTGACGGGGAGAGTCCCCG